>CAKAJE020000824.1:0-63072 GCA_916610135.2 Macropis europaea
TTATATTAACCGTAATATAAAATGATATAATCGGGTCTCTGTTTGCCCTATCATAGAAGTTTAATAGTGCATTTTACTCGCCATTTCATGTGCTTTAAGGTGCCGCATAGCCCAATACACTATCTGGAATAGGAGCGACGTAAATTGAACAAATGTGATAGAATTTCCCTGGATTCTTATATTAACCTTAATGTAATAAGATCTAATCGGGTCTCTGTTTGCCTTATCCTAGAAGTTTAATACTGCAATTTACTCGCCATTTCATGCTCTTTGAGATGCCGCTTAGCCCAATACGCTATCTGAAATAGGAGCGACGTAAATTGAACAAATGTGATAGAATTTCGCTGAATTCTTAAATTAACCATAATATAAAATGATCTAATCGGGTCTCTGTTCGCCCTACCATAGAAGTCTAATAGTGCATTTCACTCGCCATTCCACGCGCTTTAAGATGCCGCCGAGCCCTGTACGGTATCTGAAATAGGAGCGACGTAAATTGAACAAATGTGATAGAATTTTGCTGAATTCTTAAATTAACCATAATATAAAATGATCTAATCGGGTCTCTGTACGCCCTACCACAGAAATCTAATAGTGCATTTTACTCGCCATTTCATGCGCTTTGAGATGCCGCTTAGCCCAATACGCTATCTGAAATAGGAGCGACGTAAATTGAATAAATGTGATGGAATTTCGCTGAATTCTTATATTAACCAAAATATAAAATGATCTAATCGGGTCTCTTATTGCCCTATCAAAGAAGCTTAATAGTGCATTTTAATCGCCATTCCACGCGCTTTAAGGTGCCGCCTAGCCCAGTACGCTATCTGAAATACGAACGACGTAAATTGAACAAAAGTGATAGAATTTTGCTGAATGATTAAATTAACCATAATATAAAATGATCTAATCGGGTCTCTGTTTGCCCTACCCTAGAAGTTTAATAGTGCATTTTACTCGCCATTTCATGCGCTTTAAGATGCCGCTTAGCCCAATACGCTATATGAAACGTGAGCGACGTAAATTGAACAAATGTGATAGAATTTCGATGAATCCTTATATTAACCAAAAATATAAATGATCTAATCGGGTCTCTGATTGCCCTATCATAGAAGTTTAATAGTGCATTTTACTCGCCATTCCACGCGCTTTAAGCTGACGCCTAGCCCAGTACGCTATCTGAAATAGGAGCGACGTAAATTGAACAAATGTGATAGAATTTTGCTGAATTCTAAGTTAACCATAATATAAAATGGTCTAATCGGGTCACTGCTTGTCCTACCCTAGAAGTTTAATAGTACATTATACTCGTCATTTCATGCGCTTTGAGATGCCGCTTTGCCCAATACGCTATCTGAAATAGGAGCGACGTAAATTGAACGAATGTGATAGTATTTCGCTGAATTCTTAAATTAACCATAATATAAAATGATCTAGTCGGGTCTCTGTTTGCCCTACCCTAGAACTTTAATAGTGCATTTTACTCCTCATTTCATGCGCTTTGAGATGCCGCTTAGCCCAATACGCTATCTGAAATAGGAGCGACGTAAATTGAACGAATGTGATAGTATTTCGCTGAATTCTTAAATTAACCATAATATAAAATGATCTAGTCGGGTCTCTGTTTGCCCTACCCTAGAACTTTAATAGTGCATTTTACTCCTTATTTCATGCGCTTTGAGATGCCGCTTAGCCCAATACGCTATCTGAAATAGGAGCGATATAAATTGAACAAATGTGATAGAATTTCGCTGAATTCTTATATTAACCAAAATATAAAATGATCTAATCGGGTCTCTGATTGCCCTATCATAGAAGTTTAATAGTGCATTTTACTCGACATTCCACGCGCTTTATGCTGACGCCTAGCCCAGTACGCTATCTGAAATTGGAGCGACGTAAATTGAACAAATGTGATAGAATTTCGATGAATTCTTATATTAACCAAAATATAAAATGATCTAATCGGGTCTCTGATTGCCCTATCATAGAAGTTTAATAGTGCATTTTACTCGCCATTCCACGCGCTTTAGGCTGACGCCTAGCCCAGTACGCTATCTGAAATAGGAGCGACGTAAATTGAACAAATGTGATAGAATTTTGCTGAATTCTTAAATTAACCATAATATAAAATGATCTAGTCGGGTCTCTGTTTGCCCTACCCTAGAACTTTAATAGTGCATTCTACTCCTCATTTCATGCGCTTTGAGATGCCGCTTAGCCCAATACGCTATCTGAAATAGGAGCGACGTAAATTGAACGAATGTGATAGTATTTCGCTGAATTCTTAAATTAACCATAATATAAAATGATCTAGTCGGGTCTCTGTTTGCCCTACCCTAGAACTTTAATAGTGCATTGTACTCCTTATTTCATGCGCTTTGAGATGCCGCTTAGCCCAATACGCTATCTGAAATAGGAGCGATATAAATTGAACAAATGTGATAGAATTTCGCTGAATTCTTATATTAACCAAAATATAAAATGATCTAATCGGGTCTCTGATTGCCCTATCATAGAAGTTTAATAGTGCATTTTACTCGACATTCCTGGCGCTTTAAGATGCCGCCTAGCCCAGTACGCTATCTGAAATAGGAGCGACGTAAATTGAACAGATGTGATTGAATTTTGCTGAATTCTTAAATTAACCATAATATAAAATGATCTAATCGGGTCTCAGTTTGCCCTACCCTAGAAGTTTAATAGTGCGTTTTACTCGCCATTTCATGCGCATTGAGATGCCGCTTAGCCCAATACGCTATCTGAAATAGGAGCGACGTAAGGTGAACAAATGTGATAGAATTTCGCTGAATTCTTTTATTAACCATAATGTAAAATGATCTAATCGGGTCTCTGTTCGCCATAGCCTAGAAGTATAATAGTGCATTTTACTCGCCATTTCATGCGCTTTGAGATGCCGCTTAGCCCAATACGCTATCTGAAATAGGAGCGACGTAAATTGAACAAATGTGATAGAATTTCGCTGAATTCTGAAATTAACTATAATATAAAATGATCTAATCGGGTCTCTGTTTGCCCTACCCTAGAAGTTTAATAGTGCATTTTACTCGCCATTCCACGCGCTTTAAGATGCCGCTTAGTCCAGTACGCTATCCGAAATAGGAGCGACGTAAATTGACCAAATGTGATAGAATTACGCTTAATTCTTATATTAACATTAATATAAAATGATCTAATCGGGTCTCTGTTTGCCCTATCATAGAAGTTTAATAGTGCATTTTACTCGCCATTTCATGTGCTTTAAGGTGCCGCATAGCCCAATACACTATCTGGAATAGGAGCGACGTAAATTGAACAAATGTGATAGAATTTCCCTGGATTCTTATATTAACCTTAATGTAAAAAGATCTAATCGGGTCTCTGTTTGCCTTATCCTAGAAGTTTAATACTGCAATTTACTCGCCATTTCATGCTCTTTGAGATGCCGCTTACCCCAATACGCTATCAGAAATAGGAGCGACGTAAATTGAACAAATGTGATAGAATTTCGCTGAATTCTTAAATTAACCATAATATAAAATGATCTAATCGGGTCTCTGTTCGCCCTACCATAGAAGTCTAATAGTGCATTTCACTCGCCATTCCACGCGCTTTAAGATGCCGCCGAGCCCAGTACGGTATCTGAAATAGGAGCGACGTAAATTGAACAAATGTGATAGAATTTTGCTGAATTCTTAAATTAACCATAATATAAAATGATCTAATCGGGTCTCTGTACGCCCTACCATAGAAATCTAATAGTGCATCTTACTCGCCACTTCATGCGCTTTGAGATGCCGCTTAGCCCAATACGCTATCTGAAATAGGAGCGACGTAAATTGAATAAATTTGATGGAATATCGCTGAATTCTTATATTAACCAAAATATAAAATGATCTAATCGGGTCTCTGATTGCCCTATCATAGAAGTTTAGTAGTGCATTTTACTCGCCTTTCCACGCGCTTTAAGATGCCGCCTAGCCCAGTACGCTACCTGAAATAGGAGCGACGTAAATTGAACAGATGTGATAAAATTTAGCTGACATCTTAAATTAACCATAATATAAAATGATCTAATCGGGTCTCTGTTTGCCCAACCCTAGAAGTTTAATAGTGCATTTTACTCGCCATTTCATGCGCCTTCAGATGCCTCTTAGCCCAATACCATATCTGAAATAGGAGCGACGTAAATTGAACAAATGTGATAGAATTCCCCTGAAATCTTATATTAAACAAAATATAAAATGATCTAATCGGGTCACTGATTGCCCTATCATAGAAGTTTAATAGTGCATTTTACTCGCCATTCCACGCGCTTTAAGTTGCCGCCTAGCCCAGTACGCTATCTGAAATAGGAGCGACGTAAATTGAACAAATTGTGATAGAATTTTGCTGAATTCTTAAATTAACCATAATATGAGATGATGTAATCGGGTCTCTGCTTGCCGTACCCTAGAAGTTTAATAGTGCATTTTACTCGCCATTTCATGCGCTTTGAGATGCCGCTTAGCCCAATACGCTATCTGAAATAGGAGCGACGTAATTGAACAAATGTGATAGAATTTTGCTGAATTCTTAAATTAACCATAATATAAAATGATCTAATCGGGTCTCTGTTTGACCTACCCTAGAAGTTTAATTGGGCATTTTACTCGCCATTTCATGTGCTTTGAGATGCCGCATAGCCCAATACGCTATCTGGAATAGGAGCGACGTAAATTGATCAAATGTGATAGAATTTCCCTGAATTCTTTTATTAACCTTAATGTAAAATGATCTAATCGGGTCTCTGTTCGCCCTACCATAGAAGTCTAATAGTGCATTTCACTCGCCATTTCATGCGCTTTGAGATGCCGCATAGTCAAATACGCTATCTGGAATAGGAGCGACGTAAATTGATCAAATGTGATAGAATTTCCCTGAATTCTTTTATTAACCTTAATGTAAAATGATCTAATCGGGTCTGTGTTCGCCCTACCATAGAAGTCTAATAGTGCATTTCACTCGCCATTTCATGCGCTTTGAGATGCCGTTTAGCCCAATACGCTATCTGAAATAGGAGCGACGTAAGTTGAAAAAATGTGATAGAGTTTCGCTGAATTCTTTTATGAACCAGAATGTAAAATGATCTAATCGGGTCTCTGTTCTCCCTAGCCTAGAAGTTTAATAGTGCATTTTATTCTCCATTTCATGCGCTTTGAGATGCCGCTTAGCCCAATACGCTATCTGAAATAGGAGCGACGTAAATTGAACAAATGTGACAGAATTTTGCTGAATTCTTAAATTAACCATAACATAAAATGATCTAATCGGGTCTCTGTTTGCCCTACCCTAGACGTTTAATAGTGCATTTTCCTCGCCATTTCATGCGCTTTGAGATGCCGCTTAGCCCAATACGCTATCTGAAATACGAGCGACGTAAATTGAAACAAATCTGATAGAGTTTCGCTGAATTCTTATATTTACCAAAATTAAAATGATCTAATCGGGTCTCTGATTGCCCTATCATAGAAGATTAATAGTGCATTTTACTCGCCACTCCACGCGCTTTAGGATGCCGCCTAGCCCAGTACACTATCCGAAATAGGAGCGACGTAAATTAAACAAACGTGATAGAATTTCCCTGAATCTTATATTAAACAAAATATAAAATGATCTAATCGGGTCTCTGATTGCCCTATCATAGAAGTTTAGCAGTGCATTTTACTCGCCATTCCACTCGCTTTCAGATGCCGCCTAGCCCAGTACGCTATCTAAATTAGGAGCGACGTAAGTTGAACAAATGTGATTGAATTTCACTGAATTCTTATATTAACCAAAATATAAAATGATCTAATCGGGTCTCTGATTGCCCTATCATAGAAGTTTAAGAGTGCATTTTACTCGCCGTTCCACGCGCTTTATGCTGACGCCTAGCCCAGTACGCTATCTGAAATTGGAGCGACGTAAATTGAACAAATGTGATAGAATTTTGCTGAATTCTTAAATTAACCATAATATAAAATGATCTAGTCGGGTCTCTGTTTGCCCTACCCTAGAACTTTAATAGTGCATTCTACTCCTCATTTCATGCGCTTTGAGATGCCGCTTAGCCCAATACGCTATCTGAAATAGGAGCGACGTAAATTGAACGAATGTGATAGTATTTCGCTGAATTCTTAAATTAACCATAATATAAAATGATCTAGTCGGGTCTCTGTTTGCCCTACCCTAGAACTTTAATAGTGCATTGTACTCCTTATTTCATGCGCTTTGAGATGCCGCTTAGCCCAATACGCTATCTGAAATAGGAGCGATATAAATTGAACAAATGTGATAGAATTTCGCTGAATTCTTATATTAACCAAAATATAAAATGATCTAATCGGGTCTCTGATTGCCCTATCATAGAAGTTTAATAGTGCATTTTACTCGCCGTTCCACGCGCTTTATGCTGACGCCTAGCCCAGTACGCTATCTGAAATTGGAGCGACGTAAATTGAACAAATGTGATAGAATTTTGCTGAATTCTTAAATTAACCATAATATAAAATGATCTAGTCGGGTCTCTGTTTGCCCTACCCTAGAACTTTAATAGTGCATTCTACTCCTCATTTCATGCGCTTTGAGATGCCGCTTAGCCCAATACGCTATCTGAAATAGGAGCGACGTAAATTGAACGAATGTGATAGTATTTCGCTGAATTCTTAAATTAACCATAATATAAAATGATCTAGTCGGGTCTCTGTTTGCCCTACCCTAGAACTTTAATAGTGCATTGTACTCCTTATTTCATGCGCTTTGAGATGCCGCTTAGCCCAATACGCTATCTGAAATAGGAGCGATATAAATTGAACAAATGTGATAGAATTTCGCTGAATTCTTATATTAACCAAAATATAAAATGATCTAATCGGGTCTCTGATTGCCCTATCATAGAAGTTTAATAGTGCATTTTACTCGCCGTTCCACGCGCTTTATGCTGACGCCTAGCCCAGTACGCTATCTGAAATTGGAGCGACGTAAATTGAACAAATGTGATAGAATTTTGCTGAATTCTTAAATTAACCATAATATAAAATGATCTAATCGGGTCTCAGTTTGCCCTACCCTAGAAGTTTAATAGTGCGTTTTACTCGCCATTTCATGCGCATTGAGATGCCGCTTAGCCCAATACGCTATCTGAAATAGGAGCGACGTAAGGTGAACAAATGTGATAGAATTTCGCTGAATTCTTTTATTAACCATAATGTAAAATGATCTAATCGGGTCTCTGTTCGCCATAGCCTAGAAGTATAATAGTGCATTTTACTCGCCATTTCATGCGCTTTGAGATGCCGCTTAGCCCAATACGCTATCTGAAATAGGAGCGACGTAAATTGAACAAATGTGATAGAATTTCGCTGAATTCTGAAATTAACTATAATATAAAATGATCTAATCGGGTCTCTGTTTGCCCTACCCTAGAAGTTTAATAGTGCATTTTACTCGCCATTCCACGCGCTTTAAGATGCCGCTTAGTCCAGTACGCTATCCGAAATAGGAGCGACGTAAATTGACCAAATGTGATAGAATTACGCTTAATTCTTATATTAACATTAATATAAAATGATCTAATCGGTTCTCTGTTTGCCCTATCATAGAAGTTTAATAGTGCATTTTACTCGCCATTTCATGTGCTTTAAGGTGCCGCATAGCCCAATACACTATCTGGAATAGGAGCGACGTAAATTGAACAAATGTGATAGAATTTCCCTGGATTCTTATATTAACCTTAATGTAAAAAGATCTAATCGGGTCTCTGTTTGCCTTATCCTAGAAGTTTAATACTGCAATTTACTCGCCATTTCATGCTCTTTGAGATGCCGCTTACCCCAATACGCTATCAAAAATAGGAGCGACGTAAATTGAACAAATGTGATAGAATTTCGCTGAATTCTTAAATTAACCATAATATAAAATGATCTAATCGGGTCTCTGTTCGCCCTACCATAGAAGTCTAATAGTGCATTTCACTCGCCATTCCACGCGCTTTAAGATGCCGCCGAGCCCAGTACGGTATCTGAAATAGGAGCGACGTAAATTGAACAAATGTGATAGAATTTTGCTGAATTCTTAAATTAACCATAATATAAAATGATCTAATCGGGTCTCTGTACGCCCTACCATAGAAATCTAATAGTGCATCTTACTCGCCACTTCATGCGCTTTGAGATGCCGCATAGTCCAATACGCTATCTGGAATAGGAGCGACGTAAATTGATCAAATGTGATAGAATTTCCCTGAATTCTTTTATTAACCTTAATGTAAAATGATCTAATCGGGTCTCTGTTCGCCCTACCATAGAAGTCTAATAGTGCATTTCACTCGCCATTTCATGCGCTTTGAGATGCCGTTTAGCCCAATACGCTATCTGAAATAGGAGCGACGTAAGTTGAAAAAATGTGATAGAGTTTCGCTGAATTCTTTTATGAACCAGAATGTAAAATGATCTAATCGGGTCTCTGTTCTCCCTAGCCTAGAAGTTTAATAGTGCATTTTATTCTCCATTTCATGCGCTTTGAGATGCCGCTTAGCCCAATACGCTATCTGAAATAGGAGCGACGTAAATTGAACAAATGTGACAGAATTTTGCTGAATTCTTAAATTAACCATAACATAAAATGATCTAATCGGGTCTCTGTTTGCCCTACCCTAGACGTTTAATAGTGCATTTTCCTCGCCATTTCATGCGCTTTGAGATGCCGCTTAGCCCAATACGCTATCTGAAATACGAGCGACGTAAATTGAACAAATCTGATAGAGTTTCGCTGAATTCTTATATTTACCAAAATATAAAATGATCTAATCGGGTCTCTGATTGCCCTATCATAGAAGATTAATAGTGCATTTTACTCGCCACTCCACGCGCTTTAGGATGCCGCCTAGCCCAGTACACTATCCGAAATAGGAGCGACGTAAATTAAACAAACGTGATAGAATTTCCCTGAAATCTTATATTAAACAAAATATAAAATGATCTAATCGGGTCTCTGATTGCCCTATCATAGAAGTTTAGCAGTGCATTTTACTCGCCATTCCACTCGCTTTAAGATGCCGCCTAGCCCAGTACGCTATCTAAATTAGGAGCGACGTAAGTTGAACAAATGTGATTGAATTTCACTGAATTCTTATATTAACCAAAATATAAAATGATCTAATCGGGTCTCTGATTGCCCTATCATAGAAGTTTAAGAGTGCATTTTACTCGCCGTTCCACGCGCTTTATGCTGACGCCTAGCCCAGTACGCTATCTGAAATTGGAGCGACGTAAATTGAACAAATGTGATAGAATTTTGCTGAATTCTTAAATTAACCATAATATAAAATGATCTAGTCGGGTCTCTGTTTGCCCTACCCTAGAACTTTAATAGTGCATTCTACTCCTCATTTCATGCGCTTTGAGATGCCGCTTAGCCCAATACGCTATCTGAAATAGGAGCGACGTAAATTGAACGAATGTGATAGTATTTCGCTGAATTCTTAAATTAACCATAATATAAAATGATCTAGTCGGGTCTCTGTTTGCCCTACCCTAGAACTTTAATAGTGCATTGTACTCCTTATTTCATGCGCTTTGAGATGCCGCTTAGCCCAATACGCTATCTGAAATAGGAGCGATATAAATTGAACAAATGTGATAGAATTTCGCTGAATTCTTATATTAACCAAAATATAAAATGATCTAATCGGGTCTCTGATTGCCCTATCATAGAAGTTTAATAGTGCATTTTACTCGACATTCCGGGCGCTTTAAGATGCCGCCTAGCCCAGTACGCTATCTGAAATAGGAGCGACGTAAATTGAACAGATGTGATTGAATTTTGCTGAATTCTTAAATTAACCATAATATAAAATGATCTAATCGGGTCTCAGTTTGCCCTACCCTAGAAGTTTAATAGTGCGTTTTACTCGCCATTTCATGCGCATTGAGATGCCGCTTAGCCCAATACGCTATCTGAAATAGGAGCGACGTAAGGTGAACAAATGTGATAGAATTTCGCTGAATTCTTTTATTAACCATAATGTAAAATGATCTAATCGGGTCTCTGTTCGCCATAGCCTAGAAGTATAATAGTGCATTTTACTCGCCATTTCATGCGCTTTGAGATGCCGCTTAGCCCAATGCGCTATCTGAAATAGGAGCGACGTAAATTGAACAAATGTGATAGAATTTCGCTGAATTCTGAAATTAACTATAATATAAAATGATCTAATCGGGTCTCTGTTTGCCCTACCCTAGAAGTTTAATAGTGCATTTTACTCGCCATTCCACGCGCTTTGAGATGCCGCTAAGCCCAATAAGCTATCTGTAATAGGAGCGACGTAAATTTTACAAATGTGATAGAATTTCGTTGAATTCTTATATTAACCAAAATATAAAATGCTCTAATCGCGTCTCTGATTGCCCTATCATACAAGTTTAATAGTGCATTTTACTCGCCATTCCAGGCGCTTTAGGATGCCGCCTAGCCCAGTACGCTATCTGAAATAGGAGCGACCTAAATTGAACGAATGTGATAGAATTTTGCTGAATTCTTAAATTAACCATAATATAAAATGATCTAATCGGGTCTCTGCTTGCCCTACCCTAGAAGTTTAATAGTGCATTTTACTCGTCATTTCATGCGCTTTGAGATGCCGCTTAGCCGAATACGCTATCTGAAATATGAGCGACGTAAATTGAACAAATGTGATAGAATTTCGCTGAATTCTTAAATTAACCATAATATAAAATGATCTAATCGGGTCTCTGCTTGCCCTACCCTAGAAGTTTAATAGTGCATTTCACTCGTCACTTCATGCGCTTTGAGATGCCGCTAAGCCCAATAAGCTATCTGAAATAGGAGCGACGTAAATTGAACAAATGTGATAGAATTTCGCAGAATTCTTATGTTAACCAAAATATAAAGTGATCTAATCTGATCTCTGTTCGCCATAGCCTAGAAGTTTAATAGTGCATTTTGTTCGCCATTTCATGTGCTTTGTGATGCCGCTTAGCCCAATACGCTATCTGAAATAGGAGCGACGTAAATTGAACAAATGTGATAGAATTTCCCTGAAATCTTATATTAAACAAAATATAAAATGATCTAATCGGGTCTCTGATTGCTGTATCATAGAAGTTTAGTAGTGCATTTTACTCGCCCTTCCACGCGCTTTAAGATGCCGCCTAGGTCAGTAGGCTATCTGAAATAGGAGCGACGTAAGATGAACAAATGTGATAGAATTACGCTGAATTCTTATATTAACCGTAATATAAAATGAACTAATCGGGTCTCCGTTTGCCTTATCCTAGAAGTTTAATAGCGCATTTTACGCATCATTTCATGCGCTCTGACGGGCCGCTTAGCCCAATACGCTATCTGAAATAGGAGCGACGTATATTGAACAAATGTGATAGAATTTCCGTGAATTCTTATATAAACCTTAATGTAAAATGATCCAATCGGGTCTCTGTTCGCCCTACCCTAGAAGTTTAATAGTGCATTTCACTCGCCATTTCATGCGCTTTGAGGTGCCGCTTAGCCCAATACGCTATCTGAAATAGGAGCGACGTAAGTTGAACAAATGTGATAGAATTTCGCTGAATTCTTTCATTAACATTAATGTAAAATGATCTAATCGAGTCTCTGTTTGCCCTACCATAGAATTTTAATAGTGCATTCTACTCGCCACTCCACCCGCTTTAAGATGCCGCCTAGCCCAGTACGCTATCTGAAATAGGAGCGACGTAAATTGAACAAATGTGATAGAATTTTGCTGAATTCTTAAATTAACCATAATATAAAATGATCTAATCGGGTCTCTGTTTGCCCTACCCTAGAAGTTTAATAGTGCATTTCACTCGTCATTTCATGCGCTTTGAGATGCCGCTAAGCCCAATAAGCTATCTGTAATAGGAGCGACGTAAATTTTACAAATGTGATAGAATTTCGTTGAATTCTTATATTAACCAAAATATAAAACGATCTAATCGGGTCTCTGATTGCCCGATCATAGAAGTTTAATAGTGCATTTTACTCGCCATTCCACGCGCTTTAAGATGCCGCCTAGCCCAGTACGCTATCTGAAATAGGAGCGACGTAACTTGAACAAATGTGATAGAATTTCGCAGAATTCTTATATTAACCAAAATATAAAATGATCTAATCTGGTCTCTGTTCGCCCTAGCCTAGAAGTTTAATAGTGCATTTTGTTCGCCATTTCATGCGATTTGAGTTGCCGCTAAGCCCAATAAGCTGTCTGAAATAGGAGCGACGTAAATTGAACAAATGTGATAGAATTTCGCTGAATTCTTATATTAACCAAAGTATAAAATGATCTAATCGGGTCTCTGTTTGCCCTACCCTAGAAGTTTAATCGTGCATTTTACACGCCATTCCATGCGCTTTGAGATGCCGCTTAGCCCAATACGCTATCTGAAATAGGAGCGACGTAAATTGAAGAAATGTGATAGAATTACGCTGAATTCTTATATTAACCGTAATATAAAATGATCTAATCGGGTCTCTGTTTGCCCTACCCTAGAAGTTTAATAGTCCATTTTATTCGCCATTTCATGCGCTTTGAGATGCCGGTTAGCCAAATACGTTAACTGAAATAGGAGCGACGTAAATAGAACAAATGTGATAGGATTTCCCTGAAATCTTGTATTAAACAAAATATAAAATGATCTAATCGCGTCTCTGATTGCCCTATCATACAAGTTTAATAGTGCATTCTACTCGCCACTCCACGCCCTTTAGGATGTCGCCTAGCCCAGTACGCTATCCGAAATAGGAGCGACGTAAATTGAACAAATGTGATAGAATTTGGCTGAATTCTTAAATTAACCATAATATAAAATGATCTAATCGGGTCTCTGTTTGCCCTACCCTAGAAGTTTAATAGTGCATTGTACTCGCCATTTCATGCGCTTTGAGATGCCGCTTAAGCCAATTCGCTATCTGAAATAGGAGCAACGGAAGTTGAACAAATGTGACAGAATTTCGCTGAATTATTTTATTAACCAGAATGTAAAATGATCTAATCGGGTCTCTGTTCGCCCTAGCCTAGAAGTTTAATAGTGCATTTTATTCGCCATTTCATGCGCTTTGAGATGCCGCGTAGCCCAATACGCTATCTGAAATAGGAGCGACGTAAATTGAACAAATGTGATAGAATTTCGCTGAATTCTTTTATTAACCATAATGTAAAATGATCTAATCGGATCTCTGTTTGCCCTACCCTAGAGGTTTAATAGTGCATTTTACTCGCCATTTCATGCGCTTTGAGATGCCGCTTAGCCCAATACGCTATCTGAAATAGGAGCGACGTAAATTGAATAAATGTGATAGAATTTCGCTGAATTGTTATATTAACCAAAATATAAAATGATCTAATCGGGTCTCTGAGTGCCCTATCATAGAAGTTTAATAGTGCATTTTACTCGCCATTCCACGCGCTTTAAGCAGACGCCTAGCCCAGTACGCTATCTGAAATAGGAGCGACGTAAATTGAACAAATGTGATAGAATTTCGCTGAATTCTTTTATTAACCATAATGTAAAATGATCTAACCGGGTCTCTGTTCGCCCTAGCCTACAACTTTAATAGTGCATTTTATTCGCCATTTCATACGCTTTGAGATGCCGCTTAGCCCAATACGCTATCTGAAATAGGAGCGACGTAAATTGAACAAATGTGATAGAATTTGGCTGAATTCTTATATAAACCAAAATATAAAATGATCTAATCGGGTCTCTGATTGCCCTATCATAGAAGTTTAATAGTGCATTTTACTCGCCAGTCCGCACGCTTTAAGATGCCGCCTAGCCCAGTACGCTATCTGAAATAGGAGCGACGTAAATTGAACAAATGTGATAGAATTTTGCTGAATTCTTGAATTAACCATAATATAAAATGATCTAATCGGGTTTCTGTTTGCCCTTCCCTAGACGTTTAATAGTGCATTTTACTCGCCATTTCATGCGCTTTGAGATGCCGCTTAGCCCAATACGCTATCTGAAATAGGAGCGACGTAAATTGAATAAATGTGATAGAATTTCGCTGAATTCTTAAATTAACCATAATATCAAATGATCTAATCGGGTCTCATATTGCCCTATCATAGAAGTTTAATAGTGCATTTTACTCGCCGTTCCGCACGCTTTAAGATGCCGCCTAGCCCAGTACGCTATCTGAAATAGGAGCGACGTACATTGAACAAATGTGATAGAATTTTGCTGAATTCTTAAATTAACGGTAATATAAAATGATCTAATCGGATCTCTGGTTGCCCTACCCTGGAAGTTTAATAGTGCATTTCTCTCGTCATTCCACGCGCTTTAAGATGCCGCCAAGCCCAGTACGCTATCTGAAATAGGAGCAACGTAAATTGAACAAATGTGACAGAATTTTGCTGAATTCTTATATTAACCGTAATATAAAATGACCTAATCGGTTCTCTCTTTCCCTTACCCTAGAAGTTTAATAGTGCATTTCACTGGTCATTTCATGCGCTTTGAGATGCCGCTTAGCCCAATACACTATCTGAAATAGGAGCGACGTAAATTTAACAAATGTGATAGAATTTCGCTGAATTCTTTTATTAACCATAATGTAATATGATCTAATCGGGACTCTCTTTGCCTTACCCTAGAAGTTTAATAGCGCATTTCACTCGTCATTTCATTTGCTTTGAGATGCCGCTTAGCACACTGCGCTATCTGCAATAGGAGAGACGTAAATTGAACAAAAGTGATAGAATTTCGCTGAATTCTTTTATTCACCATAATGTAAAATGATCTAATCGGGTCTCTGTTCGCCCTAGCCTATAAGTTTAATAGTGAATTTTATTCGCCATTTCATGCGCTTTGAGATGCTGCTTAGCCCAATACGCTATCTGAAATGGGAGCGACGTAAATTGAACAAATGTGATATAATAACGCTTAATTCTTACATTAACCGTAATATAAAATGATCTAATCGGGTCTCTTATTGCCCTATCATAGAAGCTTAATAGTGCATTTTGCTCGCCATTCCACGCGCTTTAAGGTGCCGCCTAGCCCAGTACGCTATCTGAAATAGGAACGACGTAAATTGAACAAATGTGATAGAATTTTGCTGAATTCTTAAATTAACCATAATATAAAATGATCTAATCGGGTCTCTGTTTGCCCTACCCTAGAAGTTTAATAGTGCATTGTACTCGTCATTTCATGCGCTTTGAGATGCCGCTTTGCCCAATACGCTATCTGAAATAGGAGCGACGTAAATTGAACGAGTGTGATAGTATTTCGCTGAATTCTTAAATTAACCATAATATAAAATGATCTAGTCGGGTCTCTGTTTGCCCTACCCTAGAACTTTAAGAGTGCATTTTACTCCTCATTTCATGCGCTTTGAGGTGCCGCTTAGCCCAATACGCTATCTGAAATAGGAGCCACGTAAATTGAACGAATGTGATAGTATTTCGCTGAATTCTTAAATTAACCATAATATAAAATGATCTAGTCGGGTCTCTGTTTGCCCTACCCTAGAACTTTAATAGTGCATTTTACTCCTCATTTCATGCGCTTTGAGATGCCGCTTAGCCCAATACGCTATCTGAAATAGGAGCGATATAAATTGAACAAATGTGATAGAATTTCGCTGAATTCTTATATTAACTAAAATATAAAATGATCTAATCGGGTCTCTGATTGCCCTATCATAGAAGTTTAATAGTGTATTTTACTCGCCATTCCACGCGCTTTATGCTAACGCCTAGCCCAGTACGCTATCTGAAATAGGAGCGACGTAAATTGAACAAATGTGATAGAATTTCGCTGAATCCTTATATTAACCAAAATATAAAATGATCTAATCGGGTCTCTTATTGCCCTATCATAGAAGTTTCATAGTGCATTTTACTCGCCCTTCCACGCGCTTTAAGATGCCGTCTAGCCCAGTACGCTATCTGAAATAGGAGCGACGTAAGTTGAACAAATGTGATACCATTACGCTGAATTCTTATATTATCCATAATATAAAATGATATAATCGGGTCTGTGCTTGCGTTACCCTAGAAGTTTAATAGTGCATTTTACGCGCCATTTCATGCGCTTTGAGATGCCGCTTAGCCCAATACGCTATCTGAAATAGGAGCGACGTAAGTTGAACAAATGTGATAGAATTTCGCTGAATTCTTAAATTAACCATAATATGAAATGATCTAATCGGGTCTCTGTTTGCCCTACCCTAGAAGTTTAATAGTGCATTTTACTCCTCATTTCATGCGCTTTGAGATGCCGCTTAGCCCAATACGCTATCTGAAATAGGAGCGACGTAAATTGAACAAATGTGAAAGAATTTCGCTGAATTCTTATATAAACCAAAATATAAAATGATCTAATCGGGTCTCTGATTGCCCTATCATAGAAGGTTAGTAGCGCATTTTACTCGCCATTTCATGCGCCTTGAGATGCCGCTTAGCCCAATTCGCTATCTGAAATATGAGCGACGTAAATTGAACAAATGTGATAGAATTTCGTTGAATTCTTATATTAACCTTAATGTAAAATGATCTAATCGGGTCTCTGTTCGCCCTACCCTAGAAGTTTAATAGTGCATTTCACTCGCTATTCCACGCGCTTTAAGATGCCGGCTAGCCCAGTAGGCTATCTGAAATAGGAGTGACGTAAATTGAACAAATGTGATAGAATTACGCTTAATTCTTATATTAACCGTAATATAAAATGATCTAATCGGGTCTCTCTTTGCATTACCCTAGAAGTTTAATAGTGCATTTTACTCGCCATTTCATGCGCTTTGAGATGCCGCTTAGCCTAATACGCTATCTGAAATAGGAGCGACGTAAATTGAACAAATGTGATAGAATTTCCTTGAATTCTTATATTAACCAAAATATAAAATGATCTGATCGGGTCCCTGATTGCCCTATCATAGAAGTTTAATAGTGCATTTTACTCGCCATTCCGCGCGCTTTAAGATGCCGCCTAGCCCAATACGCTATCTGAAATAGGAGCGACGTAAATTGAACAAATGTGATAGAATTTCCCTGAATTCTTATATAAACCAAAATATAAAATGATCTGATCGGGTCCCTGATTGCCCTATCATAGAAGTTTAATAGTGCATTTTACTCGCCATTCCACGCGCTTTAAGATGCCGCCTAGCCCAGTACGCTATCTGAGATAGGAGCGTCGTAAATTGAACAAATGTGATAGAATTTTGCTGAATTCTTAAATTAACGGTAATATAAAATGACCTAATCGGGTCTCTGTTTGCCCTACCCTAGAAAATTAATAGTGCATTTCACTCGTCATTCCACGCGGTTTAAGATGCCGCCCAGCCCAGTACGCTATCTGAAATAGGAGCAACGTAAATTGAACAAATGTGACAGAATTTTGCTGAATTCTTATATTAACCGTAATATAAAATGATCTAATCGGGACTCTCTTTGCCTTACCCTAGAAGTTTAATTGTGCATTTCACTCGTCATTTCATGCGCTTTTAGATGCCGCTTAGCGCACTGCGCTATCTGAAATAGGAGAGACGTAAATTGAACAAATGTGATAGAATTTCGCTGAATTCTTTTATTAACCATAATGTAAAATGATCTAATCGGGAATCTGTTCGCCCTAGCCTATAAGTGTAATAGTGCATTTTATTCGCCATTTCATGCGCTTTGAGATGCCGCTTAGCCCAATACACCATCTGAAATAGGAGCGACGTAAATTGAACAAATGTGATAGAATTTCGCTGAATACTTATAATAACCAAATTATAAAATGATCTAGTCGGGTCTCTGATTGCCCTATCGTAGAAGTTTAATAGTGCATTTTACTCGCCATTCCACGCGCTTTAAGATGCCGCCCAGCCCAGTACGCTATCTGAAATAGGAGCAACGTAAATTGGACAAATGTGTCAGAATTTTGCTGAATTCTTAAATTAACCATAATATAAAATGATCTAATCGGGTCTCGGTTTGCCCTACCCTAGAAGTTTAATAGTGCGTTTTACTCGACATTTCATGCGCTTTGAGATGCCGCTTAGCCCAATACGCTATCTGAAATAGGAGCGACGTAAATTGAACAAATGTGATAGAATTTCGCTGCATTCATATATTAACCAAAATATAAAATGATCTAATCGGGTCTCTGAGTGCCCTATCATAGAAGTTTAATAGTGCATTTTACTCGCCATTCCACGCGCTTTAAGCTGACGCCTAGCCCAGTACGCTATCTGAAATAGGAGCGACGTAAATTGAACAAATGTGATAGAATTTTGCTGAATTCTTAAATTAACCATAATATAAAATGATCTAATCGGGTCTCTGTTTGCCCTACCCTAGAAGTTTAATAGTGCATTTTACTCGCCATTTCATGCGCTTTGAGATGCCGCTTAGCCCAATACGCTATCTGAAATAGGAGCGACGTAAATTGAACAAATGTGACAGAATTTCGGTGAATTCTTTTATTAACCATAATGTAAAATGATCTAATCGGGTCTCTGTGCGCCCTAGCCTAGAAGTTTAATAGTGGATGTTACTCGCCATTCCACGCGCATTAAGATGCCGCCTAGCCCAGTACGCTATCTGAAATAGGAGCGACCTAAATTGAACAAATGTGATAGAATTTCGTTGAATTCTTAAATTAACCATAATATACAATGATCTAATGGGGTCTCTGTTTGCCCTACCCTAGAAGTTTAATAGTGCATTTTACTCGCCATTCCACGCGCTTTAAGATGCCGCCTAGCCCAGTACGCTATCAGAAATTGGAGCGACGTAAATTGAACAAATGTGATAGAATTTTGCTGAATTCTTAAATTATCCATAATATAAAATGATCTAATCGGGTCTCTGTTTGCCCTACCCTAGAAGTTTAATAGTGCAATTTACTCGTCATTTCATGCGCTTTGAGATGCCGCGTTGCCCAATACGCTATCTGAAATAGGAGCGACGTAAATTGAACGAATGTGATAGTATTTCGCTGAATTCTTAAATTAACCATAATATAAAATGATCTAGTCGGGTCCCTGTTTGCCCTACACTAGAACTTTAATAGTGCATTTTACTCCACATTTCATGCGCTTTGAGATACCGCTTAGCCCAATACGATATCTGAAATAGGAGCGACGTAAATTGAACAAATGTGATAGAATTTCGACGAATTCTTTTATTAACCACAATGTAATATGATCTAATCGGGTCTCTGTTTGCCATACCCTAGAAGTTTAATAGTGCATTTTACTCGCCATTTCATGCGCTTTGAGGTGCCGCTTAGCCCAATACGCTATCTGAAATAGGAGCGACGTAAATTGAACAAACGTGATAGAATTTCGTTGAATTCTTAAATTAACCATAATATACAATGATCTAATCGGGTCTCTGTTCGCCCTAGCCTAGAAGTTTAATAGTGCATTTTACTCGCCCTTCCACGCGCTTTAAGATGCCGCCTAGCCTAGTACGCTATCTCAAGCAGGTGCGGCGTAGGTTGAACAAATGTGATAGAATTTCCCTGAATTCTTATATTATCCGTAATATAAAATGATCTAATCGGGTCTCTGTTCGCCCTAGCCTAGAAGTATAATAGTGCATTTTACTCGCCATTTCATGCGCTTTGAGATGCCGCTTAGCCCAATACGCTATCTGCAATAGGAGCGACGTAAATTGAACAAATGTGATAGAATTTCCCTGAATTCTGAAATTAACTATAATATAAAATGATCTAATCGGGTCTCTGTTTGCCCTACCCTAGAAGTTTAATAGTGCATTTTACTCGCCATTCCACGCGCTTTAAGATGCCGCCTAGCCCAGTACGCTATCAGAAATAGGAGCGACGTAAATTGAACAAATGTGATAGAATTTTGCTGAATTCTTAAATTATCCATAATATAAAATGATCTAATCGGGTCTCTGTTTGCCCTACCCTAGAAGTTTAATAGTGAATTTTACTCGCCCTTCCACGCGCTTAGGGATGCCGCCTAGCCCAGTACGCTATCTCAAGCACGTGCGGCGTAAGTTGAACAAATGTGATAGAATTTCCCTGAATTCTTATATTAACCTTAATGTAAAATGATCTAATCGGGTCTCTGTTCGCCCTACCCTAGAAGTTTAATAGTGCATTTCACTCCTCATTTCATGCGCTTTGAGATGCCGCTTAGCTCAATAAGCTATCTGAAATAGGAGCGACGTAAATTGAATAAATGTGATGGAATTTCGCTGAATTCTTATATTAACCAAAATATAAAATGATCTAATCGGGTCTCTTATTGCCCTATCATAGAAGCTTAACAGTGCATTTTACTCGCCATTCCACGCGCCTTAAGGTGCCGTCTACCCCAGTACGCTTTCTGAAATAGGAACGACGTAAATTGAACGAATGTGATAGTATTTCGCTGAATTCTTAAATTAACCATAATATAAAATGATCTAGTCGGGTCTCTGTTTGCCCTACCCTAGAACTTTAATAGTGCATTCTACTCCTCATTTCATGCGCTTTGAGATGCCGCTTAGGACAATACGCTATCTGAAATAGGAGCGACGTAAATTGAACGAATGTGATAGTATTTCGCTGAATTCTTAAATTAACCATAATATAAAATGATCTAGTCGGGTCTCTGATTGCCCTATCATAGAAGTTTAATAGTGCATTTCACTCATCATTTCATGCGCTTTGAGATGCCGTTTAGCCGAATACGCTATCTGAAATAGGAGCGACGTAAATTGAACAAATGTGATAGAATTTCCTTGAATTCTTATATTAACCAAAATATAAAATGATCTGATCGGTTCCCTGATTGCCCTATCATAGAAGTTTAATAGTGAATTTTACTCGCCATTCCACGCGCTTTAAGATGCCGCCTAGCCGAGTACGCTATCTGAAATAGGAGCGACGTAAATTGAACAAATGTGATAGAATTTTGCTGAATTCTTATATTAACCATAATATAAAATGATCTAATCGGGTCTCTGTTTGCCCTACCCTAGAAGTTTAATAGTGCATTTTACTCGCCATTCCACGCACTTTATGCTGACGCATAGCCCAGTACGCCAGCTGAAATAGGAGCGACGTAAATTGAACAAATGCGATAGAATTTCGCTGAATTCTTTAATTAACTATAATATAAAATTATCTAATCGGGTGTCTGTTCGCCCTACCCTAGAAGCTTAATAGTGCATTTCACTCGTCATTTCATGCGCTTTCAGATGCCGCTTAGCCCAATACGCTATCTGAAATAGGAGCGACGTAAATTGAACAAATGAGATAGAATTTCGCTGAATTCTTTTATTAACCAAAATATAAAATGATCTAATCGGGTCTCTGATTGCCCTACCCTAGAACTTTAATAGTGCATTTTACTCGCCATTTCATGCGCTTTGAGATGCCGCTTAGCCCAATACGCTATCTGAAATAGGAGCGACGTAAATTAAACAAATGTGATAGAATTTCGCTGTATTCTTATACTAACCATAATATAAAATGATCTAATCGGGTCTCTGATTGCCCTACCCTAGAAGTTTAATAGTGCATTTTACTCACCATTCCACGCGCTTTAAGATGCCGCCTATCCGAGTACGCTATCTGAAATAGGAGCGACGTAAATTGAACAAATGTGATAGAATTTCGCTGAATTCTGTAATTAACCATAATATGAAATGACCTAATCGGGTCTCTGTTCGCCCTACCCAAGAAGTTTAATAGTGCATTTCTCTCGTCATTTCATACGCTTTGAGATGCCGCTTAGCCCAATAGGCTATCTGAAATAGGAGCGACGTAAATTGAACAAATGTGATAGAATTTCCCTGAAATCTTATATTAAACAATACATAAAATGATCTAAACGGGACTCTGATTGCCCTACCATAGAAGTTTAGTAGTGCATTTTACTCGCCCTTCCACGCGCTTTAAGATGCCGCATAGCCCAGTACACTATCTGAAATAGCAGCGACGTATGTTGAACAAATGTGATAGAATTACGCTGAATTCTTATATTAACCGTAATATAAAATGATCTAATCGGGTCTCTGTTTGCCTTACCCTAGAAGTTTAATAGTGCATTTTACTCGCCATTTCATGCGCTTTGAGATGCCACTTAGCCCAATACGCTATCTGAAATAGGAGCGACGTAAATTGAACAAATGTGATAGAATTACGCTGAATCCTTATATTAACCAAAATATAAAATGATCTAATCTGGTCTCTGATTGTCCTATTATAGAAGTTTAATAGTGCATTTTACTCGCCATCCCACGCGCTTTAAGATGCCGCCTAGCCCAGTATGCTATCTGAAATAGGAACGACGTAAATTGAACAAATGTGATAGAATTCTGCTGAATTCTTAAATTAACCATAATATAAAATGATCTAATCTGGTCTCTGATTGCCCTACCCTAGAAGTTTAATAGTGCATTTTACTCGCCATTTCATGCGCTTTGAGATGACGCTTAGCCCAATACGTTATCTGAAATAGGAGCGACGTAAATTAAACAAATGTGATAGAAATTCGCTGAATTCTTATATTAACCAAAATATAAAATGATCTAATCGGGTCTCTGATTGCCCTATCATAGATGTTTAAGAGTGCATTTTACTCGCCATTCCACGCGCTTTGAGATGCCGCCTAGCCCAGTACGCTATCTGAAATAGGAGCGACGTAAGTTGAACAAATGTGATAGAATTACGCTGAATTCTTATATTAACCGTAATATAAAATGGTCTAATCGGATCTCCGTTTGCCTTATCCTAGAAGTTTATTAGTGCATTTTACTCGTCATTCCATGCGCTTTGAGATGCCGCTTAGCCCAATACGCTATCTGAAATAGGAGCGATGTAAATTGAACAAATGTGATAGAATTTTGCTGAATTCTTAAATTGACCATAATATAAAATGATGTAATCGGGTCTCTGTTCGCCCTACCCAAGAAGCTTAATAGCGCAATTATCTCGTCATTTCATGCGCTTTGAGATGCCGCTTAGCCCAATAGCTATCTGAAATAGGAGCGACGTAAATTGAACAAATGTGATAGAATTTCCCTGAAATCTTATATTAAAGAAAATATAAAATGATCTAAACGGGACTCTGATTGCCCTATCATAGACGTTTAGTAGTGCATTTTACTCGGCCTTCCACGCGCTTTAAGATGCCGCCTAGCCCAGTACACTACCTGAAATAGGAGCGACGTAAATTGAAAAAATGTGATAGAATTTCGCTGAATTCTTATATTAACCAAAATATAAAATGATCTAATGGTGTCTCTGTTTGCCCTACCCTAGAAGTTTAATAGTGCATTTTACTCGCCATTTCTTGCGCTTTGAGATGCCGCTTAGCCCAATACGCTATCTGAAATAGGAGCGACGTAAAATTAACAAATGTGATAGGATTTCGCTGAATTCTTAAATTAACCATAATATAAAATGATCTAATCGGGTCTCTATGTGCCCAACCCTAGAAGCTTAATAGTGCATTTTACTCGCCATTTCTTGCGCTTTGAGATGCCGCTTAGCCCAATACGCTATCTGAAATAGGAGCGACGTAAATTGAACAAATGTGATAGAATTTCCCTGAAATGTTATAGTAAACAAAATATAAAATGATCTATTCGGAACTCTCATTGCCCTATCATAGAAGTTTAGAAGTGCATTTTAATCGCCCTTCCACGCGCTTTAAGATGCCGCCTAGCCCAGTACGCTATCTGAAATAGGAGCGACGTTAGTTGAACAAATGTGATAGAATTACGCTGAATTCTTATATTAACCGTAATATAAAATGATCTATTCGGGTGTCTGTTCGCCCTACCCTAGAAGTTTAATAGTGCATTTCACTCGCCATCCCATGCGCTTTGAGATGCTGCTTAGCCCAATACGCAATCTGAAATAGGAGCGACGTAAATTGAACAAATGTGATAGAATTTCGCTGAATTCTTATGTTAACCGTAATATAAAATGATCTAATCGGGTCTCTGATTGCCCTACCCTAGAAGTTTAATAGTGCATTTTACTCACCATTCCACGCGCTTTATGTTGCCGCCTAGCCCAGTACGCTATCTGAAATAGGAGCTACGTAAGTTGAACAAATGTCACAGAATTACGCTGAATTCTTATATTAACCGTAATATAAAATGATCTAATCGGGTCTCTGTTTGCCCTACCCTAGAAGTTTAATAGTGCATTTTACTCGCCATTTCTTGCGCTTTGAGATGCCGCTTAGCACAAGTCGCTATCTGAAATAGGAGCGATGTAAATTGAACAAATGTGATAGAATTTCGCTGAATTCTTAAATTAACCATAATATGAAATGACCTAATCGGGTCTCTGTTTGCCCTACCCTTGAAGTTTAATAGAGCATTTTACTCGTCGTTTCATGCGCCTTGAGATGCCGCCTAGCCCAGTACGCTATCTGAAATAGGAGCGACGTAAATTGAACAAATGTGATAGAATTTCGCTGAATTCTTTTATTTACCATAATGTTAAATGATCTAATCGGGTCTCTGTTCGCCCTAGCGTACAAGCTTAATAGTGCATTTTATTCGTCATTTCATGCGCTTTGAGATGCCGCTTAGCCCAATACGCTATCTGAAATAGGAGCGACGCAAATTGAACAAATGTGATAGAATTTCGCTGAATTCTTATATTAACCATAATATAAAATGATGTAATCGGGTCTCTGTTCGCCCTACCCAAGAAGTTTAATAGTGCATTTCTCTCGTCATTTCATGCGCTTTGAGATGCCGCATAGCCCAATACGCTATCTGAAATAGGAGCGACCTAAATTGAACGAATGTGATAGAATTTTGCTGAATTCTTAAATTAACCATAATATAAAATGATCTAATCGGGTCTCTGTTTGCCTTACGCTAGAAGTTTAATAGTGCATTTTACTCGCCATTTCATGCGCTTTGAGATGCCGCTTAGCCCAATAAGCTGTCTGAAATAGGAGCGACGTAAGTTGAACAAATGTGATAGAATTTTTCTGAATTCTTAAATTAACCATAATATGAAATGACCTAATCGGGTCTCCGTTTGCCCTACCCTAGAAGTTTAATAGTGCATTTTACTCGCCATTTCTTGCGCTTTGAGATGCCGCTTAGCCCAATACGCTATCTGAAATATCAGCGACGTAAATTGAACAAATGTGAGAGAATTTCGCTGAATTCTTAAATTAACCATAATATAAAATGATCTAATGGGGTCTCTGTTTGCCCTACCCTAGAAGTTTAATAGTGCATTTTACTCGCCATTTCTTGCGCTTTGAGATGCCGCTTAGCACAAGTCGCTATCTGAAATAGGAGCGATGTAAATTGAACAAATGTGATAGAATTTCGCTGAATTCTTATATTAACCAAAATATAAAATAATCTAATCCGGTCTCTGTTTGCCCTACCCTAGAAGTTGAATAGTGCATTGTACGAGCCATTTCTTGCGCTTTGAGATGCAGCTTAGCCCAATACGCTATCTGAAATAGGAGCGACGTAAATTGAACAAATGTGACAGAATTACGCTGAATTCTTATATTAACCGTAATATAAAATGGTCGAATCGGGTCTCCATTTGCCTTATCCTAGAAGTTTAATAGTGCATGTTACTCGCCATTTCATGCGCTTTGAGATGCCGCTTAGCACACTGCGCTATCTGCAATAGGAGAGACGTAAATTGAACAAAAGTGATAGAATTTCGCTGAATTCTTTTATTCACCATAATGTAAAATGATCTAATCGGGTCTCTGTTCGCCCTAGCCTATAAGTTTAATAGTGAATTTTATTCGCCATTTCATGGGCTTTGAGATGCTGCTTAGCCCAATACGCTATCTGAAATAGGAGCGACGTAAATTGAACAAATGTGATATAATAACGCTTAATTCTTACATTAACCGTAATATAAAATGATCTAATCGGGTCTCTTATTGCCCTATCATAGAAGCTTAATAGTGCATTTTGCTCGCCATTCCACGCGCTTTAAGGTGCCGCCTAGCCCAGTACGCTATCTGAAATAGGAACGACGTAAATTGAACAAAAGTGATAGAATTTTGCTGAATGATTAAATTAACCATAATATAAAATGATCTAATCGGGTCTCTGTTTGCCCTACCCTAGAAGTTTAATAGTGCATTTTACTCGTCATTTCATGCGCTTTGAGATGCCGCTTTGCCCAATACGCTATCTGAAATAGGAGCGACGTAAATTGAACGAGTGTGATAGTATTGCGCTGAATTCTTAAATTAACCATAATATAAAATGATCTAGTCGGGTCTCTGTTTGCCCTACCCTAGAACTTTAATAGTGCATTCTACTCCTCATTTACATGCGCTTTGAGATGCCGCTTAGGCCAATACGCTATCTGAAATAGGAGCGACGTAAGTTGAACAAATGTGATAGAATTTCGCTGAATTCTTTTATTAACCATAATGTAAAATGATCTAATCGTGTCTCTGTTCGCCCTAGCCTAGAAGTTTAATAGTGGATGTTACTCGCCATTCCACGCGCATTAAGATGCCGCCTAGCCCAGTACGCTATCTGAAATAGGAGCGACCTAAATTGAACAAATGTGATAGAATTTTGCTGAATTCTTAAATTAACCATAATATAAAATGATCTAATCGGGTCACTGCTTGTCCTACCCTAGAAGTTTAATAGTGCATTTTACTTGTCATTTCATGCGCTTTGAGATGCCTCTTCGCCCAATACGCTATCTGAAATAGGAGCGACGTAAATTGAACGAATGTGATAGTATTTCGCTGAATTCTTAAATTAACGATAATATAAAATGATCTAGTCGGGTTTCTGTTTGCCCTACACTAGAACTTTAATAGTGCATTTTACTCCTCATTTCATGCACTTTGAGATACCGCTTAGCCCAATACGATATCTGAAATAGGAGCGACGTAAATTGAACAAATGTGATAGAATTTCGCTGAATTCTTTTATTAACCATAATGTAAAATGATCTAACCGGGTCTCTGTTCGCCCTAGCCTACAACTTTAATAGTGCATTTTATTCGCCATTTCATACGCTTTGAGATGCCGCTTAGCCCAATACGCTATCTGAAATAGGAGCGACGTAAATTGAACAAATGTGATAGAATTTGGCTGAATTCTTATATAAACCAAAATATAAAATGATCTAATCGGGTCTCTGATTGCCCTATCATAGAAGTTTAATAGTGCATTTTACTCGCCATTCCGCACGCTTTAAGATGCCGCCTAGCCCAGTACGCTATCTGAAATAGGAGCGACGTACATTGAACAAATGTGATAGAATTTTGCTGAATTCTTAAATTAACGGTAATATAAAATGATCTAATCGGGTCTCTGGTTGCCCTACCCTGGAAGTTTAATAGTGCATTTATCTCGTCATTCCATGCGCTTTGAGATGCCGCTTTGCCCAATACGCTATCTGAAATAGGAGCGACGTAAATTGAACGAATGTGATAGTATTTCGCTGAATTCTTAAATTAACCATAATATAAAATGATCTAGTCGGGTCTCTGTTTGCCCTACCCTAGAACTTTAATAGTGCATTCTACTCCTCATTTCATGCGCTTTGAGATGCCGCTTAGGCCAATACGCTATCTGAAATAGGAGCGACGTAAATTGAACGAATGTGATAGTATTTCGCTGAATTCTTAAATTAACCATAATATAAAATGATCTAGTCGGGTCTCTGTTTGCCCTACCCTAGAACTTTAATAGTGCATTCTGCTCCTCATTTCATGCGCTTTGAGATGCCGCTTAGCCCAATACGCTATCTGAAATAGGAGCGACGTAAATTGAATAAATGTGATAGAATTTCGCTGAATTCTTAAATTAACCATAATATCAAATGATCTAATCGGGTCTCTGTTTGCCCTACCCTAGAAGTTTAATAGTGCATTTTACTCGCCATTTCATGCGCTTTGAGATGCCGCTTAGCCCAATACGCTATCTGAAATAGGAGCGACGTAAATTGAATAAATGTGATAGAATTTCGCTGAATTCTTATATTAACCAAAATATAAAATGATCTAATCGGGTCTCTGAGTGCCCTATCATAGAAGTTTAATAGTGCATTTTACTCGCCATTCCACGCGCTTTAAGGAGACGCCTAGCCCAGTACGCTATCTGAAATAGGAGCGACGTAAATTGAGCAAATGTGATAGAATTTTGCTGAATTCTTAAATTAACCATAATATAAAATGATCTAATCGGGTCTCTGTTTGCCATACCCTAGAAGTTTAATAGTGCATTTTACTCGCCATTTCATACGCTTTGAGATGCCGCTTAGCCCAATACGCTATCTGAAATAGGAGCGACGTAAGTTGAACAAATGTGATAGAATTTCGCTGAATTCTTTTATTAACCATAATGTAAAATGATCTAATCGTGTCTCTGTTCGCCCTAGCCTAGAAGTTTAATAGTGGATGTTACTCGCCATTCCACGCGCATTAAGATGTCGCCTAGCCCAGTACGCTATCTGAAATAGGAGCGACCTAAATTGAACAAATGTGATAGAATTTTGCTGAATTCTTAAATTAACCATAATATAAAATGATCTAATCGGGTCACTGCTTGTCCTACCCTAGAAGTTTAATAGTGCATTTTACTCGTCATTTCATGGGCTTTGAGATGCCTCTTCGCCCAATACGCTATCTGAAATAGGAGCGACGTAAATTGAACGAATGTGATAGTATTTCGCTGAATTCTTAAATTAACCATAATATAAAATGATCTAGTCGGGTCTCTGTTTGCCCTACCCTAGAACTTTAATAGTGCATTTTACTCCTCATTTCATGCGCTTTGAGGTGCCGCTTAGCCCAATACGCTATCTGAAATAGGAGCGACGTAAATTGAACAAATGTGATAGAATTTCGTTGAATTCTTAAATTAACGATAATATAAAATGATCTAGTCGGGTCTCTGTTTGCCCTACACTAGAACTTTAATAGTGCATTTTACTCCTCATTTCATGCACTTTGAGATACCGCTTAGCCCAATACGATATCTGAAATAGGAGCGACGTAAATTGAACAAATGTGATAGAATTTCGCTGAATTCTTTTATTAACCATAATGTAAAATGATCTAACCGGGTCTCTGTTCGCCCTGGCCTACAACTTCAATAGTGCATTTTATTCGCCATTTCATACGCTTTGAGATGCCGCTTAGCCCAATACGCTATCTGAAATAGGAGCGACGTAAATTGAACAAATGTGATAGAATTTGGCTGAATTCTTATATAAACCAAAATATAAAATGATCTAATCGGGTCTCTGATTGCCCTATCATAGAAGTTTAATAGTGCATTTTACTCGCCATTCCGCACGCTTTAAGATGCCGCCTAGCCCAGTACGCTATCTGAAATAGGAGCGACGTACATTGAACAAATGTGATAGCATTTTGCTGAATTCTTAAATTAACGGTAATATAAAATGATCTAATCGGGTCTCTGGTTGCCCTACCCTGGAAGTTTAATAGTGCATTTCTCTCGTCATTCCACGCGCTTTAAGATGCCGCCAAGCCCAGTACGCTATCTGAAATAGGAGCAACGTAAATTGAACAAATGTGACAGAATTTTGCTGAATTCTTATATTAACCGTAATATAAAATGACCTAATCGGTTCTCTCTTTCCCTTACCCTAGAAGTTTAATAGTGCATTTCACTGGTCATTTCATGCGCTTTGAGATGCCGCTTAGCCCAATACACTATCTGAAATAGGAGCGACGTAAATTTAACAAATGTGACAGAATTTCGCTGAATTCTTTTATTAACCATAATGTAATATGATCTAATCGGGACTCTCTTTGCCTTACCCTAGAAGTTTATTAGTGCATTTCACTCGTCATTTCATTTGCTTTGAGATGCCGCTTAGCACACTGCGCTATCTGCAATAGGAGAGACGTAAATTGAACAAAAGTGATAGAATTTCGCTGAATTCTTTTATTCACCATAATGTAAAATGATCTAATCGGGTCTCTGTTCGCCCTAGCCTATAAGTTTAATAGTGAATTTTATTCGTTATTTCATGCGCTTTGAGATGCTGCTTAGCCCAATACGCTATCTGAAATAGGAGCGACGTAAATTGAACAAATGTGATATAATTACGCTTAATTCTTACATTAACCGTAATATAAAATGATCTAATCGGGTCTCTTATTGCCCTATCATAGAAGCTTAATAGTGTATTTTGCTCGCCATTCCACGCGCTTTAAGGTGCCGCTTTGCCCAATACGCTATCTGAAATAGGAGCGACGTAAATTGAACGAATGTGATAGTATTTCGCTGAATTCTTAAATTAACCATAATATAAAATGATCTAGTCGGGTCTCTGTTTGCCCTACCCTAGATCGTTAATAGTGCATTCTACTCCTCATTTCATGCGCTTTGAGATGCCGCTTAGCCCAATACGCTATCTGAAATAGGAGCGACGTAAATTGAACGAATGTGATAGTACTTCGCTGAATTCTTAAATTAACTATAATATAAAATGATCTAGACGGGTCTCTGTTTGCCCTACCCTAGAACTTTAATAGTGCATTTTACTCCTCATTTCATGCGCTTTGAGATGCCGCTTAGCCCAATACGCTATCTGAAATAGGAGCGACGTAAATTGAACGAATGTGATAGTACTTCGCTGAATTCTTAAATTAACTATAATATAAAATGATCTAGACGGGTCTCTGTTTGCCCTACCCTAGAACTTTAATAGTGCATTTTACTCCTCATTTCATGCGCTTTGAGATGCCGCTTAGCCCAATACGCTATCTGAAATAGGAGCGATATAAATTGAACAAATGTGATAGAATTTCGCTGAATTCTTATATTAACTAAAATATAAAATGATCTAATCGGGTCTCTGATTGCCCTATCATAGAAGTTTAATAGTGCATTTTACTCGCAATTCCACGCGCTTTATGCTAACGCCTAGCCCAGTACGCTATCTGAAATAGGAGCGACATAAATTGAACAAATGTGATAGAATTTCGCTGAATCCTTATATTAACCAACATATAAAATGATCTAATCGGGTCTCTTATTGCCCTATCATAGAAGTTTCATAGTGCATTTTACTCGCCCTTCCACGCGCTTTAAGATGCCGTCTAGCCCAGTACGCTATCTGAAATAGGAGCGACGTAAGTTGAACAAATGTGATACTATTACGCTGAATTCTTATATTATCCATAATATAAAATGATATAATCGGGTCTGTGCTTGCGTTACCCTAGAAGTTTAATAGTGCATTTTACGCGCCATTTCATGCGCTTTGAGATGCCGCTTAGCCCAATACGCTATCTGAAATAGGAGCGACGTAAGTTGAACAAATGTGATAGAATTTCGCTGAATTCTTAAATTAACCATAATATGAAATGATCTAATCGGGTCTCTGTTTGCCCTACCCTAGAAGTTTAATAGTGCATTTTACTCCTCATTTCATGCGCTTTGAGATGCCGCTTAGCCCAATACGCTATCTGAAATAGGAGCGACGTAAATTGAACAAATGTGAAAGAATTTCGCTGAATTCTTATATAAACCAAAATATAAAATGATCTAATCGGGTCTCTGATTGCCCTATCATAGAAGGTTAGTAGCGCATTTTACTCGCCATTTCATGCGCTTTGAGATGCCGCTTAGCCCAATTCGCTATCTGAAATATGAGCGACGTAAATTGAACAAATGTGATAGAATTTCGTTGAATTCTTATATTAACCTTAATGTAAAATGATCTAATCGGGTCTCTGTTCGCCCTACCCTAGAAGTTTAATAGTGCATTTCACTCGCTATTCCACGCGCTTTAAGATGCCGGCTAGCCCAGTAGGCTATCTGAAATAGGAGTGACGTAAATTGAACAAATGTGATAGAATTACGCTTAATTCTTATATTAACCGTAATATAAAATGATCTAATCGGGTCTCTCTTTGCATTACCCTAGAAGATTAATAGTGCATTTTACTCGCCATTTCATGCGCTTTGAGATGCCGCTTAGCCTAATACGCTATCTGAAATAGGAGCGACGTAAATTGAACAAATGTGATAGAATTTCCTTGAATTCTTATATTAACCAAAATATAAAATGATCTGATCGGGTCCCTGATTGCCCTATCATAGAAGTTTAATAGTGCATTTTACTCGCCATTCCGCGCGCTTTAAGATGCCGCCTAGCCCAATACGCTATCTGAAATAGGAGCGACGTAAATTGAACAAATGTGATAGAATTTCCCTGAATTCTTATATAAACCAAAATATAAAATGATCTGATCGGGTCCCTGATTGCCCTATCATAGAAGTTTAATAGTGCATTTTACTCGCCATTCCACGCGCTTTAAGATGCCGCCTAGCCCAGTACGCTATCTGAGATAGGAGCGACGTAAATTGAACAAATGTGATAGAATTTTCCTGAATTCTTAAATTAACGGTAATATAAAATGACCTAATCGGGTCTCTGTTTGCCCTACCCTAGAAAATTAATAGTGCATTTCACTCGTCATTCCACGCGCTTTAAGATGCCGCCCAGCCCAGTACGCTATCTGAAATAGGAGCAACGTAAATTGAACAAATGTGACAGAATTTTGCTGAATTCTTATATTAACCGTAATATAAAATGATCTAATCGGGACTCTCTTTGCCTTACCCTAGAAGTTTAATTGTGCATTTCACTCGTCATTTCATGCGCTTTTAGATGCCGCTTAGCGCACTGCGCTATCTGAAATAGGAGAGACGTAAATTGAACAAATGTGATAGAATTTCGCTGAATTCTTTTATTAACCATAATGTAAAATGATCTAATCGGGAATCTGTTCGCCCTAGCCTATAAGTGTAATAGTGCATTTTATTCGCCATTTCATGCGCTTTGAGATGCCGCTTAGCCCAATACACCATCTGAAATAGGAGCGACGTAAATTGAACAAATGTGATAGAATTTCGCTGAATACTTATAATAACCAAATTATAAAGTGATCTAGTCGGGTCTCTGATTGCCCTATCGTAGAAGTTTAATAGTGCATTTTACTCGCCATTCCACGCGCTTTAAGACGCCGCCCAGCCCAGTACGCTATCTGAAATAGGAGCAACGTAAATTGAACAAATGTGTCAGAATTTTGCTGAATTCTTAAATTAACCATAATATAAAATGATCTAATCGGGTCTCTGTTTGCCCTACCCTAGAAGTTTAATAGTGCGTTTTACTCGACATTTCATGCGCTTTGAGATGCCGCTTAGCCCAATACGCTATCTGAAATAGGAGCGACGTAAATTGAACAAATGTGATAGAATTTCGCTGCATTCATATATTAACCAAAATATAAAATGATCTAATCGGGTCTCTGAGTGCCCTATCATAGAAGTTTAATAGTGCATTTTACTCGCCATTCCACGCGCTTTAAGCTGACGCCTAGCCCAGTACGCTATCTGAAATAGGAGCGACGTAAATTGAACAAATGTGATAGAATTTTGCTGAATTCTTAAATTAACCATAATATAAAATGATCTAATCGGGTCTCTGTTTGCCCTACCCTAGAAGTTTAATAGTGCATTTTACTCGCCATTTCATGCGCTTTGAGATGCCGCTTAGCCCAATACGCTATCTGAAATAGGAGCGACGTAAATTGAACAAATGTGACAGAATTTCGGTGAATTCTTTTATTAACCATAATGTAAAATGATCTAATCGGGTCTCTGTGCGCCCTAGCCTAGAAGTTTAATAGTGGATGTTACTCGCCATTCCACGCGCATTAAGATGCCGCCTAGCCCAGTACGCTATCTGAAATAGGAGCGACCTAAATTGAACAAATGTGATAGAATTTTGCTGAATTCTTAAATTAACCATAATATAAAATGATCTTATCGGGTCTCTGTTTGCCCTATCATAGAAGTTTAATAGTGCATTTTACTCGCCATTCCACGCGCTTTAAGCTGACGCCTAGCCCAGTACGCTATCTGAAATAGGAGCGACGTAAATTGAACAAATGTGATAGAATTTTGCTGAATTCTTAAATTAACCATAATATAAAATGATCTAATCGGGTCTCTGTTTGCCCTACCCTAGAAGTTTAATAGTGCGTTTTACTCGACATTTCATGCGCTTTGAGATGCCGCTTAGCCCAATACGCTATCTGAAATAGGAGCGACGTAAATTGAACAAATGTGATAGAATTTCGCTGCATTCATATATTAACCAAAATATAAAATGATCTAATCGGGTCTCTGAGTGCCCTATCATAGAAGTTTAATAGTGCATTTTACTCGCCATTCCACGCGCTTTAAGCTGACGCCTAGCCCAGTACGCTATCTGAAATAGGAGCGACGTAAATTGAACAAATGTGATAGAATTTTGCTGAATTCTTAAATTAACCATAATATAAAATGATCTAATCGGGTCTCTGCTTGTCCTACCCTAGAAGTTTAATAGTGCATTTTACTCGTCATTTCATGCGCTTTGAGATGCCGCTTTGCCCAATACGCTATCTGAAATAGGAGCGACGTAAATTGAACGAATGTGATAGTATTTCGCTGAATTCTTAAATTAACCATAATATAAAATGATCTAGTCGGGTCTCTGTTTGCCCTACCCTAGAACTTTAATAGTGCATTTTACTCGACATTTCATGCGCTTTGAGGTGCCGCTTAGCCCAATACGCTATCTGAAATAGGAGCGACGTAAATTGAACAAATGTGATAGAATTTCGTTGAATTCTTAAATTAACCATAATATACAATGATCTAATCGGGTCTCTGTTTGCCCTACCCTAGAAGTTTAATAGTGCATTTTACTCGCCATTCCACGCGCTTTAAGATGCCGCCTAGCCCAGTACGCTATCAGAAATAGGAGCGACGTAAATTGAACAAATGTGATAGAATTTTGCTGAATTCTTAAATTATCCATAATATAAAATGATCTAATCGGGTCTCTGTTTGCCCTACCCTAGAAGTTTAATAGTGCATTTTACTCGTCATTTCATGCGCTTTGAGATGCCGCGTTGCCCAATACGCTATCTGAAATAGGAGCGACGTAAATTGAACGAATGTGATAGTATTTCGCTGAATTCTTAAATTAACCATAATATAAAATGATCTAGTCGGGTCCCTGTTTGCCCTACACTAGAACTTTAATAGTACATTTTACTCCTCATTTCATGCGCTTTGAGATACCGCTTAGCCCAATACGATATCTGAAATAGGAGCGACGTAAATTGAACAAATGTGATAGAATTTCGCCGAATTCTTTTATTAACCACAATGTAATATGATCTAATCGGGTCTCTGTTTGCCATACCCTAGAAGTTTAATAGTGCATTTTACTCGCCATTTCATGCGCTTTGAGGTGCCGCTTACCCCAATACGCTATCTGAAATAGGAGCGACGTAAATTGAACAAATGTGATAGAATTTCGTTGAATTCTTAAATTAACCATAATATACAATGATCTAATCGGGTCTCTGTTCGCCCTAGCCTAGAAGATTAATAGTGCATTTTACTCGCCCTTCCACGCGCTTTAAGATGCCGCCTAGCCCAGTACGCTATCTGAAATAGGAGCGACGTAAATTGAACAAATGTGATAGAATTTCCCTAAATTCTGAAATTAACTATAATATAAAATGATCTAATCGGGTCTCTGTTCGCCCTAGCCTAGAAGTATAATAGTGCATTTTACTCGCCATTTCATGCGCTTTGAGATGCCGCTTAGCCCAATACGCTATCTGAAATAGGAGCGACGTAAATTGAACAAATGTGATAGAATTTCCCTGAATTCTGAAATTAACTATAATATAAAATGATCTAATCGGGTCTCTGTTCGCCCTAGCCTAGAAGTATAATAGTGCATTTTACTCGCCATTTCATGCGCTTTGAGATGCCGCTTAGCCCAATACGCTATCAGAAATAGGAGCGACGTAAATTGAACAAATGTGATAGAATTTTGCTGAATTCTTATATTATCCGTAATATAAAATGATCTAATCGGTTCTCCGTTTGCCTTATCTTAGAAGTTTAATAGTACATCTTACTCGCCATTTCATGCTTTTTCAGATGCCGCCTAGCCCAATACGCTATCTGAAATAGGAGAGACGTAAATTGAACAAATGTGATAGAATTTCCCTGAATTCTTATATTAACCTTAATGTAAAATGATCTAATCGGGTCTCTGTTCGCCCTACCCTAGAAGTTTAATAGTGCATTTCACTCCTCATTTCATGCGCTTTGAGATGCCGCTTAGCTCAATAAGCTATCTGAAATAGGAGCGACGTAAATTGAATAAATGTGATGGAATTTCGCTGAATTCTTATATTAACCAAAATATAAAATGATCTAATCGGGTCTCTTATTGCCCTATCATAGAAGCTTAACAGTGCATTTTGCTCGCCATTCCACGCGCCTTAAGGTGCCGCCTACCCCAGTACGCTATCTGAAATAGGAACGACGTAAATTGAACGAATGTGATAGTATTTCGCTGAATTCTTAAATTAACCATAATATAAAATGATCTAGTCGGGTCTCTGTTTGCCCTACCCTAGAACTTTAATAGTGCATTCTACTCCTCATTTCATGCGCTTTGAGATGCCGCTTAGGACAATACGCTATCTGAAATAGGAGCGACGTAAATTGAACGAATGTGATAGTATTTCGCTGAATTCTTAAATTAACCATAATATAAAATGATCTAGTCGGGTCTCTGATTGCCCTATCATAGAAGTTTAATAGTGCATTTCACTCATCATTTCATGCGCTTTGAGATGCCGCTTAGCCGAATACGCTATCTGAAATAGGAGCGACGTAAATTGAACAAATGTGATAGAATTTCCCTGAATTCTTATATAAACCAAAATATAAAATGATCTGATCGGGTCCCTGATTGCCCTATCATAGAAGTTTAATAGTGCATTTTACTCGCCATTCCACGCGCTTTAAGATGCCGCCTAGCCCAGTACGCTATCTGAGATAGGAGCGTCGTAAATTGAACAAATGTGATAGAATTTTGCTGAATTCTTAAATTAACGGTAATATAAAATGACCTAATCGGGTCTCTGTTTGCCCTACCCTAGAAAATTAATAGTGCATTTCACTCGTCATTCCACGCGCTTTAAGATGCCGCCCAGCCCAGTACGCTATCTGAAATAGGAGCAACGTAAATTGAACAAATGTGACAGAATTTTGCTGAATTCTTATATTAACCGTAATATAAAATGATCTAATCGGGACTCTCTTTGCCTTACCCTAGACGTTTAATTGTGCATTTCACTCGTCATTTCATGCGCTTTTAGATGCCGCTTAGCGCACTGCGCTATCTGAAATAGGAGAGACGTAAATTGAACAAATGTGATAGAATTTCGCTGAATTCTTTTATTAACCATAATGTAAAATGATCTAATCGGGAATCTGTTCGCCCTAGCCTATAAGTGTAATAGTGCATTTTATTCGCCATTTCATGCGCTTTGAGATGCCGCTTAGCCCAATACACCATCTGAAATAGGAGCGACGTAAATTGAACAAATGTGATAGAATTTCGCTGAATACTTATAATAACCAAATTATAAAATGATCTAGTCGGGTCTCTGATTGCCCTATCGTAGAAGTTTAATAGTGCATTTTACTCGCCATTCCACGCGCTTTAAGATGCCGCCCAGCCCAGTACGCTATCTGAAATAGGAGCAACGTAAATTGAACAAATGTGTCAGAATTTTGCTGAATTCTTAAATTAACCATAATATAAAATGATCTAGTCGGGTCTCTGATTGCCCTATCATAGAAGTTTAATAGTGCATTTCACTCATCATTTCATGCGCTTTGAGATGCCGCTTAGCCGAATACGCTATCTGAAATAGGAGCGACGTAAATTGAACAAATGTGATAGAATTTCCCTGAATTCTTATATAAACCAAAATATAAAATGATCTGATCGGGTCCCTGATTGCCCTATCATAGAAGTTTAATAGTGCATTTTACTCGCCATTCCACGCGCTTTAAGATGCCGCCTAGCCCAGTACGCTATCTGAGATAGGAGCGTCGTAAATTGAACAAATGTGATAGAATTTTGCTGAATTCTTAAATTAACGGTAATATAAAATGACCTAATCGGGTCTCTGTTTGCCCTACCCTAGAAAATTAATAGTGCATTTCACTCGTCATTCCACGCGCTTTAAGATGCCGCCCAGCCCAGTACGCTATCTGAAATAGGAGCAACGTAAATTGAACAAATGTGACAGAATTTTGCTGAATTCTTATATTAACCGTAATATAAAATGATCTAATCGGGACTCTCTTTGCCTTACCCTAGACGTTTAATTGTGCATTTCACTCGTCATTTCATGCGCTTTTAGATGCCGCTTAGCGCACTGCGCTATCTGAAATAGGAGAGACGTAAATTGAACAAATGTGATAGAATTTCGCTGAATTCTTTTATTAACCATAATGTAAAATGATCTAATCGGGAATCTGTTCGCCCTAGCCTATAAGTGTAATAGTGCATTTTATTCGCCATTTCATGCGCTTTGAGATGCCGCTTAGCCCAATACACCATCTGAAATAGGAGCGACGTAAATTGAACAAATGTGATAGAATTTCGCTGAATACTTATAATAACCAAATTATAAAATGATCTAGTCGGGTCTCTGATTGCCCTATCGTAGAAGTTTAATAGTGCATTTTACTCGCCATTCCACGCGCTTTAAGATGCCGCCCAGCCCAGTACGCTATCTGAAATAGGAGCAACGTAAATTGAACAAATGTGTCAGAATTTTGCTGAATTCTTAAATTAACCATAATATAAAATGATCTAATCGGGTCTCTGTTTGCCCTACCCTAGAAGTTTAATAGTGCGTTTTACTCGACATTTCATGCGCTTTGAGATGCCGCTTAGCCCAATACGCTATCTGAAATAGGAGCGACGTAAATTGAACAAATGTGATAGAATTTCGCTGCATTCATATATTAACCAAAATATAAAATGATCTAATCGGGTCTCTGAGTGCCCTATCATAGAAGTTTAATAGTGCATTTTACTCGCCATTCCACGCGCTTTAAGCTGACGCCTAGCCCAGTACGCTATCTGAAATAGGAGCGACGTAAATTGAACAAATGTGATAGAATTTTGCTGAATTCTTAAATTAACCATAATATAAAATGATCTAATCGGGTCTCTGTTTGCCCTACCCTTGAAGTTTAATAGTGCATTTTACTCGCCATTTCATGCGCTTTGAGATGCCGCTTAGCCCAATACGCTATCTGAAATAGGAGCGACGTAAATTGAACAAATGTGACAGAATTTCGGTGAATTCTTTTATTAACCATAATGTAAAATGATCTAATCGGGTCTCTGTGCGCCCTAGCCTAGAAGTTTAATAGTGGATGTTACTCGCCATTCCACGCGCATTAAGATGCCGCCTAGCCCAGTACGCTATCTGAAATAGGAGCGACCTAAATTGAACAAATGTGATAGAATTTTGCTGAATTCTTAAATTAACCATAATATAAAATGATCTTATCGGGTCTCTGTTTGCCCTACCCTAGAAGTTTAATAGTGCATTTTACTCGCCATTTCATGCGCTTTGCGATGCCGCTTAGCCCAATACGCTATCTGAAATAGGAGCGACGTAAGTTGAACAAATGTGATAGAATTTCGCTGAATTCTTTTATTAACCATAATGTAAAATGATCTAATCGTGTCTCTGTTCGCCCTAGCCTAGAAGTTTAATAGTGCATGTTACTCGCCATTCCACGCGCATTAAGATGCCGCCTAGCCCAGTACGCTATCTGAAATAGGAGCGACCTAAATTGAACAAATGTGATAGAATTTTGCTGAATTCTTAAATTAACCATAATATAAAATGATCTAATCGGGTCACTGCTTGTCCTACCCTAGAAGTTTAATAGTGCATTTTACTCGTCATTTCATGCGCTTTGAGATGCCGCTTTGCCCAATACGCTATCTGAAATAGGAGCGACGTAAATTGAACGAATGTGATAGTATTTCGCTGAATTCTTAAATTAACCATAATATAAAATGATCTAGTCGGGTCTCTGTTTGCCCTACCCTAGAACTTTAATAGTGCATTTTACTCCTCATTTCATGCGCTTTGAGATACCGCTTAGCCCAATACGATATCTGAAATAGGAGCGACGTAAATTGAACAAATGTGATAGAATTTCGCCGAATTCTTTTATTAACCACAATGTAATATGATCTAATCGGGTCTCTGTTTGCCATACCCTAGAAGTTTAATAGTGCATTTTACTCGCCATTTCATGCGCTTTGAGGTGCCGCTTACCCCAATACGCTATCTGAAATAGGAGCGACGTAAATTGAACAAATGTGATAGAATTTCGTTGAATTCTTAAATTAACCATAATATACAATGATCTAATCGGGTCTCTGTTCGCCCTAGCCTAGAAGTTTAATAGTGCATTTTACTCGCCCTTCCACGCGCTTTAAGATGCCGCCTAGCCCAGTACGCTATCTCAAGCAGGTGCGGCGTAAGTTGAACAAATGTGATAGAATTTCCCTGAATTCTTATATTATCCGTAATATAAAATGATCTAATCGGGTCTCTGTTCGCCCTAGCCTAGAAGTATAATAGTGCATTTTACTCGCCATTTCATGCGCTTTGAGATGCCGCTTAGCCCAATACGCAATCTGAAATAGGAGCGACGTAAATTGAACAAATGTGATAGAATTTCCCTGAATTCTGAAATTAACTATAATATAAAATGATCTAATCGGGTCTCTGTTTGCCCTACCCTAGAAGTTTAATAGTGCATTTTACTCGCCATTCCACGCGCTTTAAGATGCCGCCTAGCCCAGTACGCTATCAGAAATAGGAGCGACGTAAATTGAACAAATGTGATAGAATTTTGCTGAATCCTTAAATTATCCATAATATAAAATGATCTAATCGGGTCTCTGTTTGCCCTACCCTAGAAGTTTAATAGTGAATTTTACTCGCCCTTCCACGCGCTTAGGGATGCCGCCTAGCCCAGTACGCTATCTCAAGCAGGTGCGGCGTATGTTGAACAAATGTGATAGAATTTCCCTGAATTCTTATATTATCCGTAATATAAAATGATCTAATCGGGTCTCTGTTCGCCCTAGCCTAGAAGTATAATAGTGCATTTTACTCGCCATTTCATGCGCTTTGAGATGCCGCTTAGCCCAATACGCTATCAGAAATAGGAGCGACGTAAATTGAACAAATGTGATAGAATTTTGCTGAGTTCTTATATTATCCGTAATATAAAATGATCTAATCGGTTCTCCGTTTGCCTTATCCTAGAAGTTTAATAGTACATCTTACTCGCCATTTCATGCGCTTTCAGATGCCGCCTAGCCCAATACGCTATCTGAAATAGGAGAGACGTAAATTGAACAAATGTGATAGAATTTCCCTGAATTCTTATATTAACCTTAATGTAAAATGATCTAATCGGGTCTCTGTTCGCCCTACCCTAGAAGTTTAATAGTGCATTTCACTCCTCATTTCATGCGCTTTGAGATGCCGCTTAGCTCAATAAGCTATCTGAAATAGGAGCGACGTAAATTGAATAAATGTGATGGAATTTCGCTGAATTCTTATATTAACCAAAATATAAAATGATCTAATCGGGTCTCTTATTGCCCTATCATAGAAGCTTAACAGTGCATTTTACTCGCCATTCCACGCGCCTTAAGGTGCCGCCTACCCCAGTACGCTATCTGAAATAGGAACGACGTAAATTGAACGAATGTGATAGTATTTCGCTGAATTCTTAAATTAACCATAATATAAAATGATCTAGTCGGGTCTCTGTTTGCCCTACCCTAGAACTTTAATAGTGCATTCTACTCCTCATTTCATGCTCTTTGAGATGCCGCTTAGGACAATACGCTATCTGAAATAGGAGCGACGTAAATTGAACGAATGTGATAGTATTTCGCTGAATTCTTAAATTAACCATAATATAAAATGATCTAGTCGGGTCTCTGATTGCCCTATCATAGAAGTTTAATAGTGCATTTCACTCATCATTTCATGCGCTTTGAGATGCCGCTTAGCCGAATACGCTATCTGAAATAGGAGCGACGTAAATTGAACAAATGTGATAGAATTTCCTTGAATTCTTATATTAACCAAAATATAAAATGATCTGATCGGTTCCCTGATTGCCCTATCATAGAAGTTTAATAGTGCATTTTACTCGCCATTCCACGCGCTTTAAGATGCCGCCTAGCCGAGTACGCTATCTGAAATAGGAGCGACGTAAATTGAACAAATGTGATAGAATTTTGCTGAATTCTTATATTAACCATAATATAAAATGTTTTAATCGGGTCTCTGTTTGCCCTACCCTAGAAGTTTAATAGTGCATTTTACTCGCCATTCCACGCGCTTTATGCTGACGCATAGCCCAGTACGCCAGCTGAAATAGGAGCGACGTAAATTGAACAAGTGCGATAGAATTTCGCTGAATTCTTTAATTAACTATAATATAAAATTATCTAATCGGGTGTCTGTTCGCCCTACCCTAGAAGCTTAATAGTGCATTTCACTCGTCATTTCATGCGCTTTCAGATGCCGCTTAGCCCAATACGCTATCTGAAATAGGAGCGACGTAAATTGAACAAATGAGATAGAATTTCGCTGAATTCTTTTATTAACCAAAATATAAAATGATCTAATCGGGTCTCTGATTGCCCTACCCTAGAACTTTACTAGTGCATTTTACTCGCCATTTCATGCGCTTTGAGATGCCGCTTAGCCCAATACGCTATCTGAAATAGGAGCGACGTAAATTGAACAAATGAGATAGAATTACGCTGAATTCTTATATTAACCGTAATATAAAATGATCTAATCAGGTCTCTGTTTGCCCTACCCTAGAAGTTTAATAGTGCATTTTACTCGCCATTTCTTGCGCTTTGAGATGCCGCTTAGCACAAGTCGCTATCTGAAATAGGAGCGATGTAAATTGAACAAATGTGATAGAATTTCGCTGAATTCTTATATTAACCTTAATGTAAAATGATCTAATCGGGTCTTTGTTCGCCCTACCCTAGAAGTTTATCAGTGCATTTTACTGGCCATTCCACGCGCTTTAAGTTGCCGCCTAGCCCAGCACGCTATCTGAAATAGGAGCTACGTAAGTTGAACAAATGTCACAGAATTACGCTGAATTCTTATATTAACCGTAATATAAAATGATCTAATCGGGTCTCTGTTTGCCTTATCCTAGAAGTTTAATAGTACATTTTACTCGCCATTTCTTGCGCTTTGAGATGCCGGTTAGCCCAGTACGCTATCTGAAATAGGAGCGATGTAAATTGAACAAATGTGATAGAATTTCGATGAATTCTTTTATTAACCAAAATATAAGATGATCTAATCGGGTCTCTGATTGCCCTACCCTGGAAGTTTAATAGTGCATTTTACTCGCCATTTCATGCGCTTTGAGATGCCGCTTAGCCCAATACGCTATCTGAAATAGGAGCGACGTAACTTGAACAAATGTGATAGAATTTCGCTGAATTCTTAAATTAACCATAATATAAAATAATCTAATGGGGTCTCTGTTTGCCCTACCCTAGAAGTTTAATAGTGCATTTTACTCGCCATTTCTTGCGCTTTGAGATGCCGCTTAGCACAAGTCGCTATCTGAAATAGGAGCGATGTAAATTGAACAAATGTGATAGAATTTCGCTGAATTCTTATATTAACCTTAATGTAAAATGATCTAATCGGGTCTTTGTTCGCCCTACCCAAGAAGTTTAATAGTGCATTTCACTCGTCAATTCATGCGCTTTGCGATGCCGCATAGCCCAATAATCTATCTGAAATTGGAGCGACGTAAATTGAACAAATGTGACAGAATTTCGCTGAATTCTTATATTAACCAAAATATAAAATGATCTAATCCGGTCTCTGTTTGCCCTACCCTAGAAGTTTAATAGTGCATTTTACGAGCCATTTCTTGCGCTTTGAGATGCAGCTTAGCCCAATACGCTATCTGAAATAGGAGCGACGTAAATTGAACAAAAGTGATAGAATTACGCTGAATTCTTATATTAACCGTAATATAAAATGGTCTAATCGGATCTCCGTTTGCCTTATCCTAGAAGTTTAATAGTGCATTTTACTCGTCACTGCACGCGCTTTAAGATGCCGCCTAGCCGAGTACGCTATCTGAAATAGGAGCGACGTAAATTGAACAAACGTGATAGAATTTTGCTGAATTCTTAAATTAACCATAATATAAAATGATGTAATCGGGTCTCTTATTGCCCTATCATAGAAGCTTAACAGTGCATTTTACTCGCCATTCCACGCGCCTTAAGGTGCCGCCTACCCCAGTACGCTATCTGAAATAGGAACGACGTAAATTGAACGAATGTGATAGTATTTCGTTGAATTCTTAAATTAACCATAATATAAAATGATCTAGTCGGGTCTCTGTTTGCCCTACCCTATAACTTTAATAGTGCATTCTACTCCTCATTTCATGCTCTTTGAGATGCCGCTTAGGACAATACGCTATCTGAAATAGGAGCGACGTAAATTGAACGAATGTGATAGTATTTCGCTGAATTCTTAAATTAACCATAATATAAAATGATCTAGTCGGGTCTCTGATTGCCCTATCATAGAAGTTTAATAGTGCATTTCACTCATCATTTCATGCGCTTTGAGATGCCGCTTAGCCGAATACGCTATCTGAAATAGGAGCGACGTAAATTGAACAAATGTGATAGAATTTCCTTGAATTCTTATATTAACCAAAATATAAAATGATCTGATCGGTTCCCTGATTGCCCTATCATAGAAGTTTAATAGTGCATTTTACTCGCCATTCCACGCGCTTTAAGATGCCGCCTAGCCGAGTACGCTATCTGAAATAGGAGCGACGTAAATTGAACAAATGTGATAGAATTTTGCTGAATTCTTATATTAACCATAATATAAAATGATCTAATCGGGTCTCTGTTTGCCCTACCCTAGAAGTTTAATAGTGCATTTTACTCGCCATTCCACGCGCTTTATTCTGACGCATAGCCCAGTACGCCAGCTGAAATAGGAGCGACGTAAATTGAACAAGTGCGATAGAATTTCGCTGAATTCTTTAATTAACTATAATATAAAATTATCTAATCGGGTGTCTGTTCGCCCTGCCCTAGAAGCTTAATAGTGCATTTCACTCGTCATTTCATGCGCTTTCAGATGCCGCTTAGCCCAATACGCTATCTGAAATAGGAGCGACGTAAATTGAACAAATGAGATAGAATTTCGCTGAATTCTTTTATTAACCAAAATATAAAATGATCTAATCGGGTCTCTGATTGCCCTACCCTAGAACTTTAATAGTGCATTTTACTCGCCATTTCATGCGCTTTGAGATGCCACTTAGCCCAATACGCTATCTGAAATAGGAGCGACGTAAATTAAACAAATGTGATAGAATTTCGCTGTATTCTTATACTAACCATAATATAAAATGATCTAATCGGGTCTCTGATTGCCCTACCCTAGAAGTTTAATAGTGCATTTTACTCACCATTCCACGCGCTTTAAGATGCCGCCTATCCGAGTATGCTATCTGAAATAGGAGCGACGTAAATTGAACAAATGTGATGGAATTTCGCTGAATTCTGTAATTAACCATAATATGAAATGACCTAATCGGGTCTCTGTTCGCCCTACCCAAGAAGTTTAATAGTGCATTTCGCTCGTCATTTCATACGCTTTGAGATGCCGCTTAGCCCAATAGGCTATCTGAAATAGGAGCGACGTAAATTGAACAAATGTGATAGAATTACGCTGAATCCTTATATTAACCAAAATATAAAATGATCTAATCTGGTCTCTGATTGTCCTATTATAGAAGTTTAATAGTGCATTTTACTCGCCATCCGACGCGCTTTAAGATGCCGCCTAGCCCAGTATGCTATCTGAAATAGGAACGACGTAAATTGAACAAATGTGATAGAATTCTGCTGAATTCTTAAATTAACCATAATATAAAATGATCTAATCTGGTCTCTGATTGCCCTACCCTAGAAGTTTAATAGTGCATTTTACTCGCCATTTCATGCGCTTTGAGATGACGCTTAGCCCAATACGCTATCTGAAATAGGAGCGACGTAAATTAAACAAATGTGATAGAATTACGCTGAATTCTTATATTAACCAAAATATAAAATGATCTAATCGGGTCTCTGATTGCCCTATCATAGATGTTTAAGAGTGCATTTTACTCGCCATTCCACGCGCTTTGAGATGCCGCCTAGCCCAGTACGCTATCTGAAATAGGAGCGACGTAAGTTGAACAAATGTGATAGAATTACGCTGAATTCTTATATTAACCGTAATATAAAATGGTCTAATCGGATCTCCGTTTGCCTTATCCTAGAAGTTTATTAGTGCATTTTACTCGTCATTCCATGCGCTTTGAGATGCCGCTTAGCCCAATACGCTATCTGAAATAGGAGCGATGTAAATTGAACAAATGTGATAGAATTTTGCTGAATTCTTAAATTGACCATAATATAAAATGATGTAATCGGGTCTCTGTTCGCCCTACCCAAGAAGTTTAATAGTGCAATTATCTCGTCATTTCATGCGCTTTGAGATGCCGCTTAGCCCAATAGCTATCTGAAATAGGAGCGACGTAAATTGAACAAATGTGATAGAATTTCCCTGAAATCTTATATTAAAGAAAATATAAAATGATCTAAACGGGACTCTGATTGCCCTATCATAGACGTTTAGTAGTGCATTTTACTCGGCCTTCCACGCGCTTTAAGATGCCGCCTAGCCCAGTACACTACCTGAAATAGGAGCGACGTAAATTGAAAAAATGTGATAGAATTTCGCTGAATTCTTATATTAACCAAAATATAAAATGATCTAATGGTGTCTCTGTTTGCCCTACCCTAGAAGTTTAATAGTGCATTTTACTCGCCATTTCTTGCGCTTTGAGATGCCGCTTCGCACAAGTCGCTATCTGAAATAGGAGCGATGTAAATTGAACAAATGTGATAGAATTTCGCTGAATTCTTATATTAACCTTAATGTAAAATGATCTAATCGGGTCTTTGTTCGCCCTACCCAAGAAGTTTAATAGTGCATTTCACTCGTCAATTCATGCGCTTTGCGATGCCGCTTAGCCCAATAAGCTATCTGAAATTGGAGCGACGTAAATTGAACAAATGTGACAGAATTTCGCTGAATACTTATATTAACCAAAATATAAAATGATCTAATCGGGTCTCTGATTGCCCTGTAGCAGCTACGGCACTGCTACCACATCCCTGCCGTGAAAGATCGAGATATTACCCTCGCTTAGTTTCTTTTCTTTAAATGCTTACGGTCTATCTTTCTTTAAAAGTGTCGAACACAGGCGCGTCGTAGACCGGCAACGGACGACGGTTGCCGATTGCGCGACGAGTTTTTTTTCTGTTGTTTTCTGACCGCGCGCCGCGGTCACCATACGAGAACACGAGGCAGAACCTCTTGCGACTCACCACGTGTACGACCGTGCGACGCAGACAATACCTGTTCTTATTCTGTTATATTAATTGTAAATAAATTGAGCGTGTAACGCAAATCGGAGTTATCCATTACGCACACCATTCACCTCAATTATTGGTGACCCCGACGTGATCGCGACGTGATCGTGAAGTGATTGTGATCGTGATCGTGATCGTGACAAGACAAAATTTTTTTTTTCTCCATCGACCGTATTTCTTCAAAGACTTCCGTGAACTTTTTATACAATAGTGTAATTCGTGCGGAACTGTTAAAGGTGTAAGTGATCTCTCCGCTGAAGCAGCAATACAGCCATGAACGCGGATATCCCTGCCAACGCCTCCACGAGCAGAGCGTCGATAGAAAGAGTCGCCGTTCGTATACCGGATTTTTGTCCTAGCGATCCGGAAATGTGGTTCAGCATGGTGGAAAGGAGTTTCGAGGTATCCGGAGTGACCACCGACAGCACCAGGTTCGGGTATATCCTGAGTGCCCTGGATCCACGTTACGCCACAGAGGTTCGAGACATAATAATGAACCCGCCAGCGACCGGTCAGTATGAAAAACTAAAAACCGAGCTGATCCGACGTTTGAGCGTGTCTCAAGAGCAGAAGACGCGACGCCTCCTGGAGCATGAGGAAATCGGCGATCGGAAACCTTCGCAATTTTTGAGGCATCTGCGCAGCCTAGCCGGGACGCAAGTATCAGACGCCTTATTGCGAACCCTTTGGCTAGGGAGGTTACCGACGAGCACGCAGGTAATTTTAGCCACGCAGAAGGACACGGAACTGGACAAAGTGGCCGAGCTGGCGGACGCTATCACCGATACCAGGCCTCATCGCCATCAAATTGCCGAAGCGTCACCCCCGGCGCCGCAGGAAATCGACGCAGGTAGGTCCCTCGAGGCTTTATTGCAATTGAAAATGTCGCAGCTCGCTCTATCGCTACGAGAAGAAATAGCGGCGCTTCGTCAAGAAATGACGAGCGATCGTACCTCGCGGAGAGATAGGGAGCCTCGATCCCGTTCACGTCCTCGGAGCCGTTCCGGATCTCGATCGAGGAAGCGCACACATGGCAAGGATGGAATATGCTGGTACCACTGGAGTTTCGGTACCGACGCAAGGGACTGCATTAAGCCGTGCACCTTCCAGGCGGGAAACATTCCGGGCAGTCGTTAACGACGGCTAGCGACCCCAGCCCGACTTTACGCCGTCTCTTCGTCATCGATCACGACACGAAGACGCAATTTTTGGTCGACACAGGCGCCGACCTCTGTGTCTTTCCACGAGCAATGATCCGAGGACGGCGCGAAAAATCATCCTACGAGCTTTCCGCAGCAAATGGCACCACCATCGCAACGTACGGGACTACGACTTTAACTCTCAATTTAGGGTTACGTCGGGTTTTCACATGGAGATTCGTAATCGCCGACGTCTCCAGGCCCATAATCGGGGTCGATTTCCTCGCTCACTTCGGACTAATGGTAGACGTTCGCAATCGCCGTCTCTTAGATCAAGTGACGTCTCTCTCGACACGAGGAATGCCTGCCCGCGAAGCCGTCCCGAGCATCAAAACAGTCTTCGGGGAATCCGCTTATCATGTTCTACTCCAGCGATTTCCCGAAATTACGAAACCGGAAGGAACACCTTCCGAACCAAAACACAGCACGATGCACCACATTCGTACTGCACCAGGTCCACCTGTTACCTGCAAACCACGGCGTCTTGCACCAGGTAGGCTACAGGCAGCCAAAAAGGAATTTGAAACCATGTCGCGATTAGGAACAACCCGACCGTCGGAGAGTAGCTGGTCGTCACCTTTGCACATGGTACCCAAAAAAGGAAGTGACGAATGGAGACCATGTGGCGATTATCGTGCTCTCAACGCCAGGACCTTGCCGGACCGATATCCCGCCAGGCATATTGAAGATTTTGCACAAACTTTGCGGGGTAAGAAAATTTTTTCTACCATTGATCTCGTTCGAGCTTACAACCAAATCCCCGTTGCACCCGAAGATATTCCGAAGACAGCTATTACCACTCCTTTCGGATTATTCGAATTTCCGTTCATGTCGTTTGGGTTACGCAACGCGGCTCAAACCTTTCAGCGCTTTATCGATGAAGCGTTGCGAGGTTTGAACTTTTGTTTCGCATACATTGACGACATACTGGTGGCTTCAACATCCGAAGAGGAACACCTTCAACACCTCAAGATAGTTTTTGAACGGCTAAAACAATACGGTATAGTGATAAATACTGCAAAATGTATCTTCGGAAGGACGGAGTTAAAATTTTTAGGCTACCTGGTGTCGGAATCAGGCACCCGACCATCCACCGAAAAGGTTGAGGCCATTTTAAAGTATCCACGGCCGACCACAGCGAAACAATTACGGCAGTTTTTAGGTATGGTAAATTTTTATAGACGTTTCATACCTAAAGCCGCACAGGTACATGCACCTCTGAACGACATGCTGGCGGACAATATAAAAGGCAGCGCACCTGTAAATTGGACACCAGACGCCACCGCAGCATTTGAAGACTCTAAAAAGGCGTTAGTAGAGGCTACTCTACTAACACACCCTGAAATCGACGCACCATTGGCCATCATATGCGACGCCTCGAATTCTGCTGTTGGCGCCGCGCTTCAACAACGCATCGGTGATAATTGGGAACCACTGGGTTTCTTTTCAAAAAAACTCAGCTCAACGGAACAGAAATACGCTACATACGACAGAGAATTACTCGCTATCTACCTCGCAGTCAAATATTTCCGTCATATGATCGAGGGAAGAACTTTCACTATCTTCACAGACCATAAACCAATCATTTACGCTTTCCAACAGAAACCAGAAAAATTCACCCCAAGACAATTTCGATATCTCAGCTTCATTAGTGAATTCTCAACGGACATCCGCCACGTAGCAGGTCGAGATAACGTTGTCGCCGATGCGTTGTCAAGAGTGGACGAAATCGAAGAGACTTTGGATTTTGAAATGCTGGCCAAATCGCAAGAAGAAGACGAGGAATTACTGACGTACTTACAAGGCAACACCGGTTTGAATTTAAAACGCATATCCATTCCTGGAAGTACACAACAAATTTACTGTGACATATCTACAGACACCGTTCGCCCTTTCCTCACAAAATCGTTTCGTCAAACTGCATTCAACGCACTACACAAAATATCGCATCCAGGAATCAACGCCACTGTCAAACTGATCACGCAAAGGTACGTTTGGCCATCGATCAAAACAGACTGCAGAAGATGGGCCCGGAACTGTATCCAATGTCAACGCTCCAAGATCACCAGGCACGTATCAGCACCCCTCGGTTCTTTTTCGCGACCATCGGCGAGGTTCGAACATGTTCATTTGGACATTGTCATCCTACCGGTCTCCGAAGGATACAGATATTGCCTTACCTGCGTGGATCGCTTTACGCGCTGGCCTGAAGCAATACCTCTCCGCGACCAGGAAGCAGCCACAGTAGCTCGAGCCTTTTACGAGGGGTGGATTGTTCGGTTTGGAACGCCGCTAAGGATCACCACGGACCAAGGTAGACAGTTTGAGTCCAATCTTTTTAAACAATTAAGTTTGTTAACAGGTAGCAGACATCTAAGAACTACGGCATATCACCCGGCGGCTAATGGGATGGTGGAAAGGTTCCACCGTCAGTTAAAGGCAGCCATACGTTGCCATGAAAATCAACGTTGGACAGAGATTCTTCCCACCACGTTGCTGGGTATTCGTTCAGCCTGGAGGGAAGATTTAAAAGCAACGACAGCAGAGTTGGTGTACGGCGAACCATTGCGACTTCCTGGAGAATTCTTGTCTCCGCGTCCAGGTGAAGCTGACACTGACGCAACTTCATTTGTAAAGGAACTGCGACAACATTTCCAGGATCTGAGCCCAGTCGCAGGTTCTCACCATGGGTCACGGCGGACCTTCGTGTACAAAGACCTTGCCAGTTCCGAGCATGTTTTCGTACGACACGACGCATCGAAAGGCATTCTACAACAACCTTATGATGGACCATATCGTGTCATTAGCCGCGGACATAAAACTTTTCTAATAGACCGTCAAGGAAAACATGTCACAATTTCAATCGAGAGGTTAAAACCCGCGTATATTGTAAGTGATCATTTAACACATAAAAATTGTAATAATTCCGACACAGAACCAAATGTATCTCGCGATATTGTAACACCACAATTTACCACCCGCGCAGGTAGGCGAGTACGATTTCTCGACAGATTTCAAGCTGGATTTTCGTGATCAGGTAAATCACTGGCAGGGGGGTGATGTAGCAGCTACGGCACTGCTACCACATCCCTGCCGTGAAAGATCGAGATATTACCCTCGCTTAGTTTCTTTTCTTTAAATGCTTACGGTCTATCTTTCTTTAAAAGTGTACGAACACAGGCGCGTCGTAGACCGGCAACGGACGACGGTTGCCGATTGCGCGACGAGTTTTTTTTCTGTTGTTTTCTGACCGCGCGCCGCGGTCACCATACGAGAACACGAGGCAGAACCTCTTGCGACTCACCACGTGTACGACCGTGCGACGCAGACAATACCTGTTCTTATTCTGTTATATTAATTGTAAATAAATTGAGCGTGTAACGCAAATCGGAGTTATCCATTACGCACACCATACACCTCAGCCCTATCATAGAAGTTTAATAGTGCATTTTACTCGCCATTCCACGCGCTTTAAGATGCCGCCTAGCCCAGTACGCTATCTGAAATAGGAGCTACGTAAGTTGAACGAATGTGACAGAATTACGCTGATTTCTTATATTAACCGTAATATAAAATGATCTAATCGGGTCTCTGTTTGTCTTATCCTAGAAGTTTAATAGTGCATTTTACTCGCCATTTCATGCGCTTTGGGATGCCTCTTAGCCCAATACGCTATCTGAAATAGGAGCGACGTAAATTGAACAAGTGTGATAGAATTTCGCTGAATTCTTATATTAACCAAAATATAAAATGATCTAATCCGGTCTCTGTTTACCCTACCCTAGAAGTTTAATAGTGCATTTTACGAGCCATTTCTTGCGCTTTGAGATGCAGCTTAGCCCAATACGCTATCTGAAATAGGAACGACGTAAATTGAACAAATGTGATAGAATAACGCTGAATTCTTATATTAACCGTAATATGAAATGGTCTAATCGGGTCTCCGTTTGCCTTATCCTAGAAGTTTAATAGTGCATTTTACTGGCCATTTCATGCGCATTGAGATGCCGCCTATCCGAGTACGCTTTCTGAAATAGGAGCGACGTAAGTTGAACAAATGTGATAGAATAACGCTGAATTCTTATATTAACCGTAATATAAAATGGTCTAATCGGGTCTCCGTTTGCCTTATGCTAGAAGTTTAATAGTGCATTTTACTCGCCATTCCACGCGCTTTAATATACCGCGTAGCCCAGTACGCTATCTGAAATAGGAGCGACGTAAATTGAACAAATGTGATAGAATTTCGCTGAATTCTTATATTAACCGTAATATAAAATGATCTAATCGGGTCTCTGTTTGCCATACCCTAGAAGTTTAATAGTGCATTTTACTCGCCATTTCATGCGCTTTGAAATGCCGCTTAGCCCAATACGCTATCTGAAATAGGAGCGACGTAAATTGAACAAATGTGATAGAATTTTTCTGAATTCTTAAATTAACCATAATATGAAATGACCTAATCGGGCCTCTGTTTGCCCTACCCTAGAAGTTTAATAGTGCATTTTACTCGCCATTTCTTGCGCTTTGAGATGCCGCTTAGCCCAATACGCTATCTGAAATATCAGCGACGTAAATTGAACAAATGTGAGAGAATTTCGCTGAATTCTTAAATTAACCATAATATAAAATGATCTAATGGGGTCTCTGTTTGCCCTACCCTAGAAGTTTAAAAGTGCATTTTACTCGCCATTTATTGCGCTTTGAGATGCCGCTTAGCACAAGTCGCTATCGGAAATAGGAGCGATGTAAATTGAACAAATGTGATAGAATTTTGCTGAATTCTTAAATTAACCATAATATAAAATGATGTAATCGGGTCTCTGTTCGCCCTACCCAAGAAGTTTAATAGTTCATTTCTCTCGTCATTTCATGCGCTTTGAGATGCCGCTTAGCCCAATAGCTATCTGAAATAGGAGCGACGTAAATTGAACAAAGGCGATAGAATTTTCCTGAAATCTTATATTAAACAAAATATAAAATGATCTAAACGGGACTCTGATTGCCCTATCATAGAAGTTTAGTAGTGCATTTTACTCGCCCTTCCACGCGCTTTAAGATGTCGCCTAGCCCAGTACACTATCTGAAATAGGAGCGACGTATGTTGTACAAATGTGATAGAATTACGCTGAATTCTTATATTAACCGTAATATAAAATGATCTAATCGGGTCTCTGTTTGCATTACCACAGAAGTTTGATAGTACATTTTACTCGCCATTTCTTGCGCATTGAGATGCCGCTTAGCCCAATACGCTATCTGAAATAGGAGCGACGTAAATTGAACAAATGTGATAGAATTTCGCTGAATTCTTAAATTAACCATAATATAAAATGATCTAATCGGGTCTCTGATTGCCCTATCATAGAAGTTTAAGAGTGCATTTTGCTCGCCATTCCACGCGCTTTAAGATGCCGCCTAGCCCAGTCCGCTATCTGAAATAGGAGCGACGTAAGTTGAACAAATGTGATAGAATAACGCTGAATTCTTATATTAACCGTAATATGAAATGGTCTAATCGGGTCTCTGTTTGCCTTATCCTAGAAGTTTAATAGTGCATTTTACTGGCCATTTCATGCGCATTGAGATGCCGCTTAGCCCAATACGCTATCTGAAATAGGAGCGACGTAAATTGAACAAATGTGATAGAATTTCGCTGAATTCTTAAATTAACCATAATATAAAATGATCTAATCGGGTCTCTGATTGCCCTATCATAGAAGTTTAATAGTGCATTTTACTCGCCATTCCGCGCGCTTTAAGTTGCCGCCTAGCCCAGTATGCTATCTGAAATAGGAACGACGTAAATTGAACAAATGTGATAGAATAACGCTGAATTCTTATATTAACCGTAATATGAAATGGTCTAATCGGGTCTCCGTTTGCCTTATCCTAGAAGTTTAATAGTGCATTTTACTGGCCATTTCATGCGCATTGAGATGCCGCCTATCCGAGTACGCTTTCTGAAATAGGAGCGACGTAAGTTGAACAAATGTGATAGAATAACGCTGAATTCTTATATTAACCGTAATATAAAATGGTCTAATCGGGTCTCCGTTTGCCTTATGCTAGAAGTTTAATAGTGCATTTTACTCGCCATTCCACGCGCTTTAAGATACCGCGTAGCCCAGTACGCTATCTGAAATAGGAGCGACGTAAATTGAACAAATGTGATAGAATTTCGCTGAATTCTTATATTAACCTTAATGTAAAATGATCTAATCGGGTCTTTGTTCGCCCTACCCAAGAAGTTTAATAGTGCATTTCTCTCGTCATTTCATGCGCTTTGAAATGCCGCTTAGCCCAATAGCTATCTGAAATAGGAGCGACGTAAATTGAACAAATGCGATAGAATTTTCCTGAAATCTTATATTAAACAAAATATAAAATGATCTAAACGGGACTCTGATTGCCCTATCATAGAAGTTTAGTAGTGCATTTTACACGCCCTTCCACGCGCTTTAAGATGCCGCCTAGCCCAGTACACTATCTGAAATAGGAGCGACGTATGTTGAACAAATGTGATAGAATTACGCTGAATTCTTATATTAACCGTAATATAAAACGATCTAATCGGGTCTCTGTTTGCATTACCATAGAAGTTTGATAGTGCATTTTACTCGCCATTTCATGCGCTTTGAGATGCCGCTTAGCCCAACACGGTATCTGCAATAGGATCGACGTAAATTGAACAAATGAGATAGAATTTCGCTGAATTCTTAAATTAACAATAGTATAAAGTGATCTAAACTGGTCTCTGTTTGCCCCACCCTAGAAGTTTAATAGTGCATTTTACTCGCCATTTCTTGCGCTTTAAGATGCCGCTTAGCCCAATACGCTATCTGAAATAGGAGCAACGTAAATTGAACAAATGTGATAGAATTTCGCTGAATTCTTAAATTAACCATAATATAAAATGATGTAATCGGGTCTCTGTTCGCCCTACCCAAGAAGTTTAATAGTGCATTTCTCTCGTCATTTCATGCGCTTTGAGATGCCGCATAGCCCAATACGCTATCTGAAATAGGAGCGACGTAAATTGAACAAATGTGATAGAATTTCGCTGAATTCTTATATTAACCGTAATATAAAATGATCTAATCGGGTCTCTGTTTGCCTTACCCTAGAAGTTTAATAGTGCATTTTACTCGCCATTTCATGCGCTTTGAAATGCCGCTTAGCCCAATACGCTATCTGAAATAGGAGCGACGTAAAATGAACAAATGTGATAGGATTTCGCTGAATTCTTAAATTAATCATAATATAAAATGATCTAATCGGGTCTCTATGTGCCCAACCCTAGAAGCTTAATAGTGCAGTTTACTCGCCATTTCTTGCGCTTGGAGATGCCGCTTAGCCCAATACGCTATCTGAAATAGGAGCGACGTAAATTGAACAAATGTGATAGAATAACGCTGAATTCTTATATTAACCGTAATATAAAATGGTCTAATCGGGTCTCCGTTTGCCTTATGCTTGAAGTTTAATAGTGCATTTTACTGGCCATTTCATGCGCATTGAGATGCCGCCTATCCGAGTACGCTTTCTGAAATAGGAACGACGTAAATTGAACAAATGTGATAGAATAACGCTGAATTCTTATATTAACCGTAATATGAAATGGTCTAATCGGGTCTCCGTTTGCCTTATCCTAGAAGTTTAATAGTGCATTTTACTGGCCATTTCATGCGCATTAAGATGCCGCCTATCCGAGTACGCTTTCTGAAATAGGAGCGACGTAAGTTGAACAAATGTGATAGAATAACGCTGAATTCTTATATTAACCGTAATATAAAATGGTCTAATCGGGTCTCCGTTTGCCTTATGCTTGAAGTTTAATAGTGCATTTTACTCGCCATTCCACGCGCTTTAAGATACCGCGTAGCCCAGTACGCTATCTGAAATAGGAGCGACGTAAATTGAACAAATGTGATAGAATTTTGCTGAATTCTTAAATTAACCATAATATAAAATGATGTAATCGGGTCTCTGTTTGCCCTACCCTAGAAGTTTAATAGTGCATTTTACTCGCCATTTCTTGCGCTTTGAGATGCCGCTTAGCCCAATACGCTATCTGAAATATCAGCGACGTAAATTGAACAAATGTGAGAGAATTGCGCTGAATTCTTAAATTAACCATAATATAAAATGATCTAATGGGGTCTCTGTTTGCCCTACCCTAGAAGTTTAATAGTGCATTTTACTCGCCATTTCTTGCGCTTTGAGATGCCGCTTAGCACAAGTCGCTATCTGAAATAGGAGCGATGTAAATTGAACAAATGTGATAGAATTTCGCTGAATTCTTATATTAACCTTAATGTAAAATGATCTAATCGGGTCTTTGTTCGCCCTACCCAAGAAGTTTAATAGTGCATTTCTCTCGTCATTTCATGCGCTTTGAGATGCCGCTTAGCCCAATAGCTATCTGAAATAAGAGCGACGTAAATTGAACAAATGCGATAGAATTTTCCTGAAATCTTATATTAAACAAAACATAAAATGATCTAAACGGGACTCTGATTGCCCTATCATAGAAGTTTAGGAGTGCATTTTACTCGCCATTTCATGCGCTTTGAGATGCCGCCTAGCCCAGTACACTATCTGAAATAGGAGCGACGTATGTTGAACAAATGTGATAGAATTACTCTGAATTCTTATATTAACCGTAATATAAAATGATCTAATCGGGTCTCTGTTTGCATTACCATAGAAGTTTGATAGTGCATTTTACTCGCCATTTCATGCGCTTTGAGATGCCGCTTAGCCCAACACGGTATCTGCAATAGGATCGACGTAAATTGAACAAATGAGATAGAATTTCGCTGAATTCTTAAATTAACAATAATATAAAGTGATCTAAACTGGTCTCTGTTTGCCCCACCCTAGAAGTTTAATAGTGCATTTTACTCGCCATTTCATGCGCTTTGAGATGCCGCTTAGCCCAATACGCTATCTGAAATAGGAGCGACGTAAAATGAACAAATGTGATAGGATTTCGCTGAATTTTTAAATTAACCATAATATAAAATGATCTAATCGGGTCTCTATGTGCCCAACCCTAGAAGCTTAATAGTGCATTTTACTCGCCATTTCTTGCGCTTTGAGATGCCGCTTAGCCCAATACGCTATCTGAAATAGGAGCGACGTAAATTGAACAAATGTGATAGAATTTCCCTGAAATGTTATAGTAAACAAAATATAAAATGATCTATTCGGAACTCTGATTGCCCTATCATAGAAGTTTTGTAGTGCATTTTACTCGCCGTTCCACGCGCTTTATGATGCCGCCTAGCGCAGTACGCTATCTGAAATAGGAGCGACGTAAATTAAACAAATGTGATAGAATTTCGCTGAATTCTTATATTAACCATAATATAAAATGATCTAATCGGGTCTCTGATTGCCCTACCCTAGAAGTTTAATAGTGCATTTTACTCACCATTCCACGCGCTTTAAGATGCCGCCTATCCGAGTACGCTATCTGAAATAGGAGCGACGTAAATTGAACAAATGTGATAGAATTTCGCTGAATTCTTATGTTAACCAAAATATAAAATGATGTAATCGGGTCTCTGTTCGCCCTACCCAAGAAGTTTAATAGTGCATTTCACTCGTCCTTTCATGCGCTTTGAGATGCCGCTTAGCCCAATAGCTATCTGAAATAGGAGCGACGTAAATTGAACAAATGTGATAGAATTTCCCTGAAATCTTATATTAACCGTAATATAAAATGATCTAATCGGGTCTCTGTTTGCATTACCCTAGAAGTTTAATAGTGCATTTTACTCGCCATTCCACGCGCTTTAGGATGCCGCCTATCAGAGTACGCTATCTGAAATAGGAGCGACGTAAGTTGAACAAATGTGATAGAATAACGCTGAATTCTTATAATAACCGTGATATAAAATGGTCTAATCGGGTCTCCGTTTGCCTTATCCTAGAAGTTTAATAGTGCATTTTACTCGCCATTTCATGCGCATTGAGATGCCGCTTAGCCCAATACGCTATTTGAAATAGGAGCGATGTAAATTGAACAAATGTGATAGAATTTCGCTGAATTCTGTAATTAACCATAATATGAAATGACCTAATCGGGTCTCTGTTCGCCCTACCCAAGAAGTTTAATAGTGCATTTCTCTCGTCATTTCATACGCTTTGAGATGCCGTTTAGCCCAATACGCTATCTGAAATAGGAGCGACGTAAATTGAACAAATGTGATAGAATTACGCTGAATCCTTATATTAACCAAAATATAAAATGATCTATTCGGGTCTCTGATTGTCCTATTATAGAAGTTTAATAGTGCATTTTACTCGCCATCCCACGCGCTTTAAGATGCCGCCTAGCCCAGTATGCTATCTGAAATAGGAACGACGTAAATTGAACAAATGTGATAGAATTCTGCTGAATTCTTAAATTAACCTTAATGTAAAATGATCTAATCGGGTCTTTGTTCGCCCTACCCTAGAAGTTTAATAGTGCATTTTACTCGCCACTTCATGCGCTTTGAGATGCCGCTTAGCCCAATAAGCTATCTGAAATAGGAGCGACGTAAATTGAACAAATGTGATAGAATTTCGCTGAATTCTTATATTAACCAAAATATAAAATGATCTAATCGGGTCTCTGATTGCCCTATCATAGAAGTTTAATAGTGCATTTTACTCGTCATTCCACGCGCTTTAAGATGCCGCCTAGCCCAGTACGCTATCTGAAATAGGAGCGACGTAAACTGAACAAATGTGATAGAATTTTGCTGAATTCTTAAATTAACCATAATATAAAATGATGTAATCGGGTCTCTGTTCGCCGTAACCAAGAAGTTTAATAGTGCATTTTACTCGTCAATTCATGCGCTTTGCGATGGCGCTTAGCCCAATAAGCTATCTGAAATAGGAGCGACGTAAATTGAACAAATGTGATAGAATTTCGCTGAATTCTTATATTAACCAAAATATAAAATGATCTAATCGGGTCTCTGATTGCCCTATCATAGAAGTTTATCAGTGCATTTTACTCGCCATTCCACGCGCTTTAAGTTGCCGCCTAGCCCAGCACGCTATCTGAAATAGGAGCTACGTAAGTTGAACAAATGTCACAGAATTACGCTGAATTCTTATATTAACCGTAATATAAAATGATCTAATCGGGTCTCTGTTTGCCTTATCCTAGAAGTTTAATAGTACATTTTACTCGCCATTTCTTGCGCTTTGAGATGCCGGTTAGCCCAGTACGCTATCTGAAATAGGAGCGATGTAAATTGAACAAATGTGATAGAATTTCGATGAATTCTTTTATTAACCAAAATATAAAATGATCTAATCGGGTCTCTGATTGCCCTACCCTAGAAGTTTAATAGTGCATTTTACTCGCCATTTCATGCGCTTTGAGATGCCGCTTAGCCCAATACGCTATCTGAAATAGGAGCGACGTAACTTGAACAAATGTGATAGAATTTCGCTGAATTCTTAAATTAACCATAATATAAAATAATCTAATGGGGTCTCTGTTTGCCCTACCCTAGAAGTTTAATAGTGCATTTTCCTCGCCATTTCTTGCGCTTTGAGATGCCGCTTAGCACAAGTCGCTATCTGAAATAGGAGCGATGTAAATTGAACAAATGTGATAGAATTTCGCTGAATTCTTATATTAACCTTAATGTAAAATGATCTAATCGGGTCTTTGTTCGTCCTACCCAAGAAGTTTAATAGTGCATTTCACTCGTCAATTCATGCGCTTTGCGATGCCGCTTAGCCCAATAAGCTATCTGAAATTGGAGCGACGTAAATTGAACAAATGTGACAGAATTTCGCTGAATACTTATATTAACCGAAATATAAAATGATCTAATCGGGTCTCTGATTGCCCTATCATAGAAGTTAAATAGTGCATTTTACTCGCCATTCCACGCGCTTTAAGATGCCGCCTAGCCCAGTACGCTATCTGAAATAGGAGCTACGTAAGTTGAGCGAATGTGACAGAATTACGCTGATTTCTTATATTAACCGTAATATAAAATGATCTAATCGGGTCTCTGTTTGTCTTATCCTAGAAGTTTAATAGTGCATTTTACTCGCCATTTCATGCGCTTTGAGATGCCTCTTAGCCCAATACGCTATCTGAAATAGGAGCGACGTAAATTGAACAAGTGTGATAGAATTTCGCTGAATTCTTATATTAACCAAAATATAAAATGATCTAATCCGGTCTCTGTTTGCCCTACCCTAGAAGTTTAATAGTGCATTTTACGAGCCATTTCTTGCGCTTTGAGATGCAGCTTAGCCCAATACGCTATCTGAAATAGGAGCGACGTAAATTGAACAAAAGTGATAGAATTACGTTGAATTCTTATATTAACCGTAATATAAAATGGTCTAATCGGATCTCCGTTTGCCTTATCCTAGAAGTTTATTAGTGCATTTTACTCGTCACTGCACGCGCTTTAAGATGCCGCCTAGCCGAGTACGCTATCTGCAATAGGAGCGACGTAAATTGAACAAACGTGATAGAATTTTGCTGAATTCTTAAATTAACCATAATATAAAATGATGTAATCGGGTCTCTGTTCGCCCTACCCAAGAAGTTTAATAGTGCATTTCTCTCGTCATTTCATGCGCTTTGAGATGCCGCTTAGCCCAATAGCTATCTGAAATAGGAGCGACGTAAATTGAACAAAGGCGATAGAATTTTCCTGAAATCTTATATTAAACAAAATATAAAATGATCTAAACGGGACTCTGATTGCCCTATCATAGAAGTTTAGTAGTGCATTTTACTCGCCCTTCCACGCGCTTTAAGATGCCGCCTAGCCCAGTACACTATCTGAAATAGGAGCGACGTATGTTGAACAAATGTGATAGAATTACGCTGAATTCTTATATGAACCGTAATATAAAATGATCTAATCGGGTCTCTGTTTGCATTACCACAGAAGTTTGATAGTGCATTTTACTCGTCATTTCATGCGCTTTGAGATGCCGCTTAGCCCAATACGGTATCTGCAATAGGATCGACGTAAATTGAACAAATGAGATAGAATTTCGCTGAATTCTTAAATTAACAATAATATAAAGTGATCTAAACTGGTCTCTGTTTGCCCCACCCTAGAAGTTTAATAGTGCATTTTACTCGCCATTTCTTGCGCTTTGAGATGCCGCTTAGCCCAATACGCTATCTGAAATAGGAGCAACGTAAATTGAACAAATGTGATAGAATTTCGCTGAATTCTTAAATTAACCATAATATAAAATGATCTAATCGGGTCTCTGATTGCCCTATCATAGAAGTTTAAGAGTGCATTTTGCTCGCCATTCCACGCGCTTTAAGATGCCGCCTAGCCCAGTCCGCTATCTGAAATAGGAGCGACGTAAGTTGAACAAATGTGATAGAATAACGCTGAATTCTTATATTAACCGTAATATGAAATGGTCTAATCGGGTCTCCGTTTGCCTTATCCTAGAAGTTTAATAGTGCATTTTACTGGCCATTTCATGCGCATTGAGATGCCGCTTAGCCCAATACGCTATCTGAGATAGGAGCGACGTAAATTGAACAAATGTGATAGAATTTCGCTGAATTCTTAAATTAACCATAATATAAAATGATCTAATCGGGTCTCTGATTGCCCTATCATAGAAGTTTAATAGTGCATTTTACTCGCCATTCCGCGCGCTTTAAGTTGCCGCCTAGCCCAGTATGCTATCTGAAATAGGAACGACGTAAATTGAACAAATGTGATAGAATAACGCTGAATTCTTATATTAACCGTAATATGAAATGGTCTAATCGGGTCTCCGTTTGCCTTATCCTAGAAGTTTAATAGTGCATTTTACTGGCCATTTCATGCGCATTGAGATGCCGCCTATCCGAGTACGCTTTCTGAAATAGGAGCGACGTAAGCTGAACAAATGTGATAGAATAACGCTGAATTCTTATATTAACCGTAATATAAAATGGTCTAATCGGGTCTCCGTTTGCCTTATGCTAGAAGTTTAATAGTGCATTTTACTCGCCATTCCACGCGCTTTAAGATACCGCGTAGCCCAGTACGCTATCTGAAATAGGAGCGACGTAAATTGAACAAATGTGATAGAATTTTGCTGAATTCTTAAATTAACCATAATATAAAATGATGTAATCGGGTCTCTGTTCGCCCTACCCAAGAAGTTTAATAGTGCATTTCTCTCGTCATTTCATGCGCTTTGAGATGCCGCATAGCCCAATACGCTATCTGAAATAGGAGCGACGTAAATTGAACAAATGTGATAGAATTTCGCTGAATTCTTATATTAACCGTAATATAAAATGATCTAATCGGGTGTCTGTTTGCCCTACCCTAGAAGTTTAATAGTGCATTTTACTCGCCATTTCT
>CAKAJE020000825.1:0-84433 GCA_916610135.2 Macropis europaea
ATTATGGTTAATAAAAGAATTCAGCAAAATTCTATCACATTTGTTCAATTTACGTCGCTCCTATTTCAGATAGCGTATTGGCTAAGGGCAGCTCAAAGCGCATGAAATGGCGATTACATGCACTATTAAAGTTCTAGGTTAGGGCGAACAGAGACCCGTTTAGTTTATTTCACATTATGGTTAATAAAAGGATTCAGCGAAATTCTATCACATTTGTTGAATTTACATCGTTCCTATTTCAGATAGCGTATTGGGCTAAGCGGCATCTCAATGCGCATGAAATGACGAGTACAATGCACTATTAAACTTCTAGGTTGGAGCAAACAGAGACCCGACTACATCATTTTATATTATGGTTAATTAAGAATTCAGCAAAATTCTATCACATTTGTTCAATTCACATCGCTCCTATTTCAGATAGCGTATTGGGCTAAGCGGCATCTCAAAGCGCATGAAATGATGAGTAAAATGCACTATTAAATTTCTAGGGTAGGGCAAGCAGAGACCCGATTAGATCATTCTATATTATGGTTAATTTAAGAATTCAGCGAAATTCTATCACATTTGTCCAACCTACGTCGCTCCTATTTCAGATAGCGTATTGGGCTAAGCGGCATCTCAAAGCGCATGAAATGACGAGTGAAGTGCACTATTAAACTTCTAGGGTAGGGCGAACAGAGACCCGATTACATCATTTTACATTATGGTTAATAAAAGAATTCAGCGAAATTCTATCACATTTGTTCAATTTACGTCGCTCCTATTTCAGATAGCGTATTGGGCTAACCGGCATCTCAAAGCGCATGTAATGGCGAGTAAAATGCACTATTAAACTTCTAGGGTATGGCAAACAGGGACCCGATTAGATCATTTTATATTACGGTTAATATAAGAATTCAGCGAAATTCTATCACATTTGTTCAATTTACGCCGCTCCTGCTTGAGATAGCGTACTGGACTAGGCGGCACCATAAAGCGCGTGGAATGACGAGTAAAATGCGCTACTAACCTTCTATGATAGGGCAATCGGAGACCCGATTAGATCATTTTATATTTGTTTAATATAAGATTTCAGGGAAATTCTATCACATTTGTTCATTTTACGTCGCTCCTATTTCAGATAGCGTATTGGGCTAAGCGGCATCTCAAAGCGCATGAAATGTCGAGTAAAATGCGCTATTAAACTTCTAGGATAAGGCAAACAGCGACCCGATTAGATCATTTTATATTACGGTTAATATAAGAATTCAGCGAAATTCTATCACATTTGTTCAATTACGTCGCTCCTATTTCAGATAGCGTATTGGGCTAAGCGGCATCTCAAAGCGCATGAAATGTCGAGTAAAATGCGCTATTAAACTTCTAGGATAAGGCAAACAGCGACCCGATTAGATCATTTTATGTTATGGTTAATTTAAGAATTCAGGGAAATTCTACCACATTTTTCAATTTACGTCGCTCCTACTTCAGATAGCGTATTGTGCTATGCGGCTTCTCAAATTGCATAAAATGGCGATTAAAATGCACTATTAAACTTCTAGGCTAGGGCAAACAAAGACCCGATTAGATCATTTTACATTATGGTTAATTTAAGAATTCAGCGAAATTCTATCACATTTGTTCAACTTACGTCGCTCCTATTTCAGATAGCGTATTGGGCTAAGCGGGCATCTCAAAGCGCATGAAATTGTCGAATAAAATGCCCTATTAAACTTCTAGGTTAGAGCGAACAGACACCCGATTAGATCATTTTATATTACGGTTAATATAAGAATTCAGCGTAATTCTATCACATTTGTTCAACTTACGTCGCTCCTATTTGAGATAGCGTACGGGGCTAGGCGGCATCTTAGAGCGCGTGGACTGGCTAGTACAATGCACTACTAAACTTCTATGATAGGGCAATCAGAGACCCGATTAGATCATTTTATATTTGCTCAATATAAGATTTCAGGGAAATTCTATCACATTTGTTCAATTTACGTCGCTCCTATTTCAGATAGCGTATTGGGCTACGCGGCATCTCAAAGCGCATGAAATGGCGAATACAATGCACTATTAAACTTCTAGGCTAGGGCGAACACAGACCCGATTAGATCATTTTACATTATGGTTAATAAAAGAATTCAGCGAAATTCTATCACAATTGTTCAACTTACGTCGCTCCTATTTCAGATAGCGTATTGGGCTAAGCGGCATCTCAAAGCGCATGAAATGGCAAGTAAAATGCACTATTAAACTTCTAGGGTAGGGCAAACAGAGACCCGATTAGATCATTTTATATTATGGTTAATTTAAGAATTCAGCGAAATTCCATCACATTTGTTCAATTTACGTCGCTCCTATTTCAGATGGCGTATCGGGCTATGCGGCATCTCGAAGCGCATGAAATGGCAAGTATAATGCACTATTAAACTTCTAGGATAAGGCAAACAGAGACCCGATTAGATCACTTTATGTTACGGTTAATATAAGAATTCGGCGTAATTCTATCACATTTGTTCAACTTACGTCGCTCCTATTTCAGATAGCGTACTGGGCTAGGCGGCATCTTAAAGCGTGTGGAATGGCGACTAAAATGCACTATTAAACTTCTAGGCTAGGGCGAACAGAGACCCGATTAGATCATTTTACATTTTGGTTAATAAAAGAATTCAGCGAGATTCTATCACATTTGTTCAATTTACGTCGCTCCTATTTCAGATACTATATTGGGCTAAGCGGCATCTCAAAGCGCATGAAATGACGAGTGAAATGCACTATTAAACTTCTAGGGTAGGGCAAACAGAGACCCGATTAGATCATTTTATATTTTGTTTAATATAAGATTTCAGGGAAATTCTATCACATACGTTTAATTTACGTCGCTCATATTTCAGATAGCGTATTGAGCTAAGCGGCATCTCAAAGCGCATGAAATGGCGAATAAAATGCACTATTAAACTTCTAGGCTAGGGCGAACAGAGACCCGAGCAGATCATTTTACATTATGGTTAATAACAGAATTCAGCGTAATTCTATCACATTTGTTCAATTTACGTCGCTGATATTTCAGATAGCGTATTGGGCTAAGCGGCATCTCAAAGCGCAAGAAATGGCGAGTAAAATGCACTATTAAACTTCTGGGGTAGGGCAAACAGAGACCCGATGAGATCATTTTATATTATGGTTAATTTAAGAATTCAGCGAAACTCTATCATAGTCGTTCAATTTACGTCGCTCCTATTTCAGATAGCGTATTGGGCTAAGCGGCATCTCAAAGCGCATGAAATGGCGAGTGAAATGAACTATTAAACTTCTAGGGTAGGGCGAACAGAGACCCGATTAGATCATTTTACATTAAGGTTAATATAAGAATTCAGCGTAATACTATCACATTTGTTCAACATACGTCGCTCCTATTTCAGATAGCGTACTGGGCTAGGCGGCATCTTAAAGCGCGTGGATGGGTGAGTAAAATGCACTTCTAAATTTCTATGATAGGGCAATCAGAGTCCCGTTTAGATCATTTTATATTTTGTTTAATGTAAGATTTCAGGGAAATTCTATCACATTTGTTCAATTTACGTCGCTCCTATTTCAGACAGCTTATTGGGCTAAGAGGCATCTGAAAGCGCATGAAATGACGAGTGAAATGCACTATTAAATTTCTAGGATAAGGCAAACAGAGACCCGATTACATCATTTTATATTACGGTTAATATAAGAATTCAGCGTAATTCTATCACATTTGTTCAACATACGTCGCTCCTATTTCAGATAGCGTACTGGGCTAGGCGGCATCTTAAAGCGCGTGGATGGGTGAGTAAAATGCACTTCTAAATTTCTATGATAGGGCAATCAGAGTCCCGTTTAGATCATTTTATATTTTGTTTAATGTAAGATTTCAGGGAAATTCTATCACATTTGTTCAATTTACGTCGCTCCTATTTCAGACAGCTTATTGGGCTAAGAGGCATCTGAAAGCGCATGAAATGACGAGTGAAATGCACTATTAAATTTCTAGGATAAGGCAAACAGAGACCCGATTACATCATTTTATATTTTGGTTAATATAAGAATTCAGCGAAATTCTATCAGATTCGTTCAATTTACGTCGCTCCTATTTCAGATATCGTATTGGGCTAAGCGCCATCTCAAAGCGCATGAAATGGCGAGTAAAATGCACTATTAAACTTCTAGGGTAGGGCAAACAGAGACCCGATTAGATCATTTTATATTATGGTTAATTTAAGAATTCAGCCAAATTCTATCACATTTGTTCAATTTACGTCGCTCCCAATTTCAGATAGCGCACTGGGCTAGGCGGAATCTTAAAGCGCGTGGATTGGAGAGTAAAATGCACTATTAAACTTCTTGGGTATGGCGAACAGAGACCCGATTAGATCATTTTACATTAAGGTTAATATAAGTATTCAGGGAAATTCTATCACATTTGTTCAATTTACGTCGCTCCTATTTCAGATAGCGTATTGGGCTAAGCGTCATCTCAAAGCCCACGAAATGGCGAGTAAAATGCACTGTTAAACTTCTAGGGTAGGGCAAACAGAGACCCGATTAGATCATTTTGTATTATGGTTAATTTAAGAATTCAGCAAATTCTATCACATTTGTTCAATTCACGTCGCTCCTATTTCAGATAGCGTACTGGGCTAGGCGGAATCTTAAAGCGCGTGGATTGGCGAGTAAAATGCACTATTAAACTTCTATGATAGGGCAACCAGAGACCCGATTAGATCATTTTATATTTTCGTTAATATAAGAATTGAGCGAAATTCTATCACAATTGTTCTATTTACGTCGCTCCTATTTCAGATAGCGTATTGGGCTAAGCGGCATCTCAAAGCGCAAGAAATGGCAAGAAAAATGCACTATTAAACTTCTAGGGTAGGGCAAACAAGACCCGATTAGATCATTTCACATTATGGTTTATTTAAGAATTCGGAAAAATTCTATCACATTTGTTCAATTTACGTCGCTCCTATTTCAGATAGCTTATTGGGCTAAGAGGCATCTCAAAGCGCATGAAATGACGAGTGAAATGTACTATTAAACTTTTAGGATAGGGCAATCAGAGACCCGATTAGATCATTTTATATTTTGGTTAATATAAGTATTCAGCGAAATTCTATCACAATTGTTCTATTTACGTCGCTCCTATTTCAGATAGCGTATTGGGCTAAGCGGAATCTCAAAGCGCATGAAATGGCGAGTAAAATGCACTATTAAACTTCTCGGGTAAAGCAAACAGAGACCCGATTAGATAATTTTATATTACGGTTAATATAAGAATACAGCGTAATTCTGTCACATTTGTTCAACCTACGTCGCTCCTATTTCAGATAGCGTATTGGGCGATGCGGCATCTCAAAGCGCATGAAATGACGAGTGAAGTGCACTATTAAACTTCTAGGGTAGGGAAAGAGATACCCGATTAGATCATTTTACATTAAGGTTAATATAAGAATTCAGTGAAATTCTATCACATTTGTTCAACTTATGTCGCTCCTATTTCAGATAGCGTATTGGGCTAAGCGGCATCTCAAAGCGCATGAAATGGCGAGTAAAATGCACTATTAAACTTCTAGGGTAGGGCAAACAGAGACCCGATTAGATCATTTTATATTATGGTTAATTTAAGAATTCAGCAAAATTCTATCACATTTGTTCAATTTACGTCGCTCCTATTTCAGATAACGTATTGGGCTAAGCGGAATCTCAAAGCGCATTAAATGGCGAATAAAATGCACTATTAAACTTCTAGGGTAGGGCAAACAGAGACCCGATTAGATCATTTTACATTATGGTTAATAAAAGAATTCAGCAAAATTCTATCACATTTGTTCAATTTACGTCGCTCCTATTTCAGATAGCGTATTGGGCTAAGGGCAGCTCAAAGCGCATGAAATGGCGATTACATGCACTATTAAAGTTCTAGGTTAGGGCGAACAGAGACCCGTTTAGTTTATTTCACATTATGGTTAATAAAAGGATTCAGCGAAATTCTATCACATTTGTTGAATTTACATCGTTCCTATTTCAGATAGCGTATTGGGCTAAGCGGCATCTCAATGCGCATGAAATGACGAGTACAATGCACTATTAAACTTCTAGGTTGGAGCAAACAGAGACCCGACTACATCATTTTATATTATGGTTAATTTAAGAATTCAGCAAAATTCTATCACATTTGTTCAATTCACATCGCTCCTATTTCAGATAGCGTATTGGGCTAAGCGGCATCTCAAAGCGCATGAAATGATGAGTAAAATGCACTATTAAATTTCTAGGGTAGGGCAAGCAGAGACCCGATTAGATCATTCTATATTATGGTTAATTTAAGAATTCAGCGAAATTCTATCACATTTGTCCAACCTACGTCGCTCCTATTTCAGATAGCGTATTGGGCTAAGCGGCATCTCAAAGCGCATGAAATGACGAGTGAAGTGCACTATTAAACTTCTAGGGTAGGGCGAACAGAGACCCGATTACATCATTTTACATAATGGTTAATAAAAGAATTCAGCGAAATTCTATCACATTTGTTCAATTTACGTCGCTCCTATTTCAGATAGCGTATTGGGCTAAGCGGCATCTCAAAGCGCATGTAATGGCGAGTAAAATGCACTATTAAACTTCTAGGGTATGGCAAACAGGGACCCGATTAGATCATTTTATATTACGGTTAATATAAGAATTCAGCGAAATTCTATCACATTTGTTCAACTTACGCCGCTCCTGCTTGAGATAGCGTACTGGACTAGGCGGCACCATAAAGCGCGTGGAATGGCGAGTAAAATGCAGTACTAAGCTTCTATGATAGGGCAATCGGAGACCCGATTAGATCATTTTATATTTTGTTTAATATAAGATTTCAGGGAAATTCTATCACATTTGTTCATTTTACGTCGCTCCTATTTCAGATAGCGTATTGGGCTAAGCGGCATCTCAAAGCGCATGAAATGTCGAGTAAAATGCGCTATTAAACTTCTAGGATAAGGCAAACAGCGACCCGATTAGATCATTTTATATTACGGTTAATATAAGAATTCAGCGAAATTCTATCACATTTGTTCAATTTACGTCGCTCCTATTTCAGATAGCGTATTGGGCTAAGCGGCATCTCAAAGCGCATGAAATGTCGAGTAAAATGCGCTATTAAACTTCTAGGATAAGGCAAACAGCGACCCGATTAGATCATTTTATGTTATGGTTAATTTAAGAATTCAGGGAAATTCTACCACATTTTTCAATTTACGTCGCTCCTACTTCAGATAGCGTATTGTGCTATGCGGCTTCTCAAATTGCATAAAATGGCGATTAAAATGCACTATTAAACTTCTAGGCTAGGGCAAACAAAGACCCGATTAGATCATTTTACATTATGGTTAATTTAAGAATTCAGCGAAATTCTATCACATTTGTTCAACTTACGTCGCTCCTATTTCAGATAGCGTATTGGGCTAAGCGGAATCTCAAAGCGCATGAAATGGCGAGTAAAATGCACTATTAAACTTCTCGGGTAAAGCAAACAGAGACCCGATTAGATAATTTTATATTACGGTTAATATAAGAATACAGCGTAATTCTGTCACATTTGTTCAACCTACGTCGCTCCTATTTCAGATAGCGTATTGGGCGATGCGGCATCTCAAAGCGCATGAAATGACGAGTGAAGTGCACTATTAAACTTCTAGGGTAAGGGAAAGAGATACCCGATTAGATCATTTTACATTAAGGTTAATATAAGAATTCAGTGAAATTCTATCACATTTGTTCAACTTATGTCGCTCCTATTTCAGATAGCGTATTGGGCTAAGCGGCATCTCAAAGCGCATGAAATGGCGAGTAAAATGCACTATTAAACTTCTAGGGTAGGGCAAACAGAGACCCGATTAGATCATTTTATATTATGGTTAATTTAAGAATTCAGCAAAATTCTATCACATTTGTTCAATTTACGTCGCTCCTATTTCAGATAACGTATTGGGCTAAGCGGAATCTCAAAGCGCATTAAATGGCGAATAAAATGCACTATTAAACTTCTAGGGTAGGGCAAACAGAGACCCGATTAGATCATTTTACATTATGGTTAATATAAGAATTCAGCGAAATTCTATCACATTTGTTCAATTTACGTCGCTCCTATTTCAGATAGCGTATTGGGCTAAGGGCAGCTCAAAGCGCATGAAATGGCGATTACATGCACTATTAAAGTTCTAGGTTAGGGCGAACAGAGACCCGTTTAGTTTATTTCACATTATGGTTAATAAAAGGATTCAGCGAAATTCTATCACATTTGTTGAATTTACATCGTTCCTATTTCAGATAGCGTATTGGGCTAAGCGGCATCTCAATGCGCATGAAATGACGAGTACAATGCACTATTAAACTTCTAGGTTGGAGCAAACAGAGACCCGACTACATCATTTTATATTATGGTTAATTTAAGAATTCAGCAAAATTCTATCACATTTGTTCAATTCACATCGCTCCTATTTCAGATAGCGTATTGGGCTAAGCGGCATCTCAAAGCGCATGAAATGATGAGTAAAATGCACTATTAAATTTCTAGGGTAGGGCAAGCAGAGACCCGATTAGATCATTCTATATTATGGTTAATTTAAGAATTCAGCGAAATTCTATCACATTTGTCCAACCTACGTCGCTCCTATTTCAGATAGCGTATTGGGCTAAGCGGCATCTCAAAGCGCATGAAATGACGAGTGAAGTGCACTATTAAACTTCTAGGGTAGGGCGAACAGAGACCCGATTACATCATTTTACATAATGGTTAATAAAAGAATTCAGCGAAATTCTATCACATTTGTTCAATTTACGTCGCTCCTATTTCAGATAGCGTATTGGGCTAACCGGCATCTCAAAGCGCATGTAATGGCGAGTAAAATGCACTATTAAACTTCTAGGGTATGGCAAACAGGGACCCGATTAGATCATTTTATATTACGGTGAATATAAGAATTCAGCGAAATTCTATCACATTTGTTCAACTTACGCCGCTCCTGCTTGAGATAGCGTACTGGACTAGGCGGCACCATAAAGCGCGTGGAATGGCGAGTAAAATGCAGTACTAAGCTTCTATGATAGGGCAATCGGAGACCCGATTAGATCATTTTATATTTTGTTTAATATAAGATTTCAGGGAAATTCTATCACATTTGTTCATTTTACGTCGCTCCTATTTCAGATAGCGTATTGGGCTAAGCGGCATCTCAAAGCGCATGAAATGTCGAGTAAAATGCGCTATTAAACTTCTAGGATAAGGCAAACAGCGACCCGATTAGATCATTTTATATTACGGTTAATATAAGAATTCAGCGAAATTCTATCACATTTGTTCAATTTACGTCGCTCCTATTTCAGATAGCGTATTGGGCTAAGCGGCATCTCAAAGCGCATGAAATGTCGAGTAAAATGCGCTATTAAACTTCTAGGATAAGGCAAACAGCGACCCGATTAGATCATTTTATGTTATGGTTAATTTAAGAATTCAGGGAAATTCTACCACATTTTTCAATTTACGTCGCTCCTACTTCAGATAGCGTATTGTGCTATGCGGCTTCTCAAATTGCATAAAATGGCGATTAAAATGCACTATTAAACTTCTAGGCTAGGGCAAACAAAGACCCGATTAGATCATTTTACATTATGGTTAATTTAAGAATTCAGCGAAATTCTATCACATTTGTTCAACTTACGTCGCTCCTATTTCAGATAGCGTATTGGGCTAAGCGGCATCTCAAAGCGCATGAAATTGTCGAATAAAATGCCCTATTAAACTTCTAGGTTAGAGCGAACAGACACCCGATTAGATCATTTTATATTACGGTTAATATAAGAATTCAGCGTAATTCTATCACATTTGTTCAACTTACGTCGCTCCTATTTGAGATAGCGTACGGGGCTAGGCGGCATCTTAGAGCGCGTGGACTGGCTAGTACAATGCACTACTAAACTTCTATGATAGGGCAATCAGAGACCCGATTAGATCATTTTATATTTTGCTCAATATAAGATTTCAGGGAAATTCTATCACATTTGTTCAATTTACGTCGCTCCTATTTCAGATAGCGTATTGGGCTACGCGGCATCTCAAAGCGCATGAAATGGCGAATACAATGCACTATTAAACTTCTAGGCTAGGGCGAACACAGACCCGATTAGATCATTTTACATTATGGTTAATAAAAGAATTCAGCGAAATTCTATCACAATTGTTCAACTTACGTCGCTCCTATTTCAGATAGCGTATTGGGCTAAGCGGCATCTCAAAGCGCATGAAATGGCAAGTAAAATGCACTATTAAACTTCTAGGGTAGGGCAAACAGAGACCCGATTAGATCATTTTATATTATGGTTAATTTAAGAATTCAGCGAAATTCCATCACATTTGTTCAATTTACGTCGCTCCTATTTCGGATGGCGTATCGGGCTATGCGGCATCTCGAAGCGCATGAAATGGCGAGTATAATGCACTATTAAACTTCTAGGATAAGGCAAACAGAGACCCGATTAGATCATTTTATGTTACGGTTAATATAAGAATTCGGCGTAATTCTATCACATTTGTTCAACTTACGTCGCTCCTATTTCAGATAGCGTACTGGGCTAGGCGGCATCTTAAAGCGTGTGGAATGGCGACTAAAATGCACTATTAAACTTCTAGGCTAGGGCGAACAGAGACCCGATTAGATCATTTTACATTTTGGTTAATAAAAGAATTCAGCGAGATTCTATCACATTTGTTCAATTTACGTCGCTCCTATTTCAGATACTATATTGGGCTAAGCGGCATCTCAAAGCGCATGAAATGACGAGTGAAATGCGCTATTAAACTTCTAGGGTAGGGCAAACAGAGACCCGATTAGATCATTTTATATTTTGTTTAATATAAGATTTCAGGGAAATTCTATCACATACGTTTAATTTACGTCGCTCATATTTCAGATAGCGTATTGAGCTAAGCGGCATCTCAAAGCGCATGAAATGGCGAATAAAATGCACTATTAAACTTCTAGGCTAGGGCGAACAGAGACCCGAGCAGATCATTTTACATTATGGTTAATAACAGAATTCAGCGTAATTCTATCACATTTGTTCAATTTACGTCGCTGATATTTCAGATAGCGTATTGGGCTAAGCGGCATCTCAAAGCGCAAGAAATGGCGAGTAAAATGCACTATTAAACTTCTGGGGTAGGGCAAACAGAGACCCGATGAGATCATTTTATATTATGGTTAATTTAAGAATTCAGCGAAACTCTATCATAGTCGTTCAATTTACGTCGCTCCTATTTCAGATAGCGTATTGGGCTAAGCGGCATCTCAATGCGCATGAAATGGCGAGTGAAATGAACTATTAAACTTCTAGGGTAGGGCGAACAGAGACCCGATTAGATCATTTTACATTAAGGTTAATATAAGAATTCAGCGTAATACTATCACATTTGTTCAACATACGTCGCTCCTATTTCAGATAGCGTACTGGGCTAGGCGGCATCTTAAAGCGCGTGGATGGGTGAGTAAAATGCACTTCTAAATTTCTATGATAGGGCAATCAGAGTCCCGTTTAGATCATTTTATATTTTGTTTAATGTAAGATTTCAGGGAAATTCTATCACATTTGTTCAATTTACGTCGCTCCTATTTCAGACAGCTTATTGGGCTAAGAGGCATCTGAAAGCGCATGAAATGACGAGTGAAATGCACTATTAAATTTCTAGGATAAGGCAAACAGAGACCCGATTACATCATTTTATATTACGGTTAATATAAGAATTCAGCGTAATTCTATCACATTTGTTCAACATACGTCGCTCCTATTTCAGATAGCGTACTGGGCTAGGCGGCATCTTAAAGCGCGTGGATGGGTGAGTAAAATGCACTTCTAAATTTCTATGATAGGGCAATCAGAGTCCCGTTTAGATCATTTTATATTTTGTTTAATGTAAGATTTCAGGGAAATTCTATCACATTTGTTCAATTTACGTCGCTCCTATTTCAGACAGCTTATTGGGCTAAGAGGCATCTGAAAGCGCATGAAATGACGAGTGAAATGCACTATTAAATTTCTAGGATAAGGCAAACAGAGACCCGATTACATCATTTTATATTTTGGTTAATATAAGAATTCAGCGAAATTCTATCACATTTGTTCAATTTACGTCGCTCCTATTTCAGATATCGTATTGGGCTAAGCGCCATCTCAAAGCGCATGAAATGGCGAGTAAAATGCACTATTAAACTTCTAGGGTAGGGCAAACAGAGACCCGATTAGATCATTTTATATTATGGTTAATTTAAGAATTCAGCCAAATTCTATCACATTTGTTCAATTTACGTCGCTCCAATTTCAGATAGCGCACTGGGCTAGGCGGAATCTTAAAGCGCGTGGATTGGAGAGTAAAATGCACTATTAAACTTCTTGGGTATGGCGAACAGAGACCCGATTAGATCATTTTACATTAAGGTTAATATAAGAATTCAGCGAAATTCTATCACATTTGTTCAATTTACGTCGCTCCTATTTCAGATAGCGTATTGGGCTAAGCGTCATCTCAAAGCCCACGAAATGGCGAGTAAAATGCACTGTTAAACTTCTAGGGTAGGGCAAACAGAGACCCGATTAGATCATTTTGTATTATGGTTAATTTAAGAATTCAGCCAAATTCTATCACATTTGTTCAATTCACGTCGCTCCTATTTCAGATAGCGTACTGGGCTAGGCGGAATCTTAAAGCGCGTGGATTGGCGAGTAAAATGCACTATTAAACTTCTATGATAGGGCAACCAGAGACCCGATTAGATCATTTTATATTTTCGTTAATATAAGAATTGAGCGAAATTCTATCACAATTGTTCTATTTACGTCGCTCCTATTTCAGATAGCGTATTGGGCTAAGCGGCATCTCAAAGCGCAAGAAATGGCAAGTAAAATGCACTATTAAACTTCTAGGGTAGGGCAAACAGAGACCCGATTAGATCATTTCACATTATGGTTTATTTAAGAATTCAGAAAAATTCTATCACATTTGTTCAATTTACGTCGCTCCTATTTCAGATAGCTTATTGGGCTAAGAGGCATCTCAAAGCGCATGAAATGACGAGTGAAATGTACTATTAAACTTTTAGGATAGGGCAATCAGAGACCCGATTAGATCATTTTATATTTTGGTTAATATAAGTATTCAGCGAAATTCTATCACAATTGTTCTATTTACGTCGCTCCTATTTCAGATAGCGTATCGGGCTAAGCGGCATCTCAAAGCGCATGAAATGGCGAGTGAAATGAACTATTAAACTTCTAGGGTAGGGCGAACAGAGACCCGATTAGATCATTTTACATTAAGGTTAATATAAGAATTCAGCGTAATACTATCACATTTGTTCAACATACGTCGCTCCTATTTCAGATAGCGTACTGGGCTAGGCGGCATCTTAAAGCGCGTGGATGGGTGAGTAAAATGCACTTCTAAATTTCTATGATAGGGCAATCAGAGTCCCGTTTAGATCATTTTATATTTTGTTTAATGTAAGATTTCAGGGAAATTCTATCACATTTGTTCAATTTACGTCGCTCCTATTTCAGACAGCTTATTGGGCTAAGAGGCATCTGAAAGCGCATGAAATGACGAGTGAAATGCACTATTAAACTTCTAGGATAAGGCAAACAGAGACCCGATTACATCATTTTATATTACGGTTAATATAAGAATTCAGCGTAATTCTATCACATTTGTTCAACATACGTCGCTCCTATTTCAGAGAGCGTACTGGGCTAGGCGGCATCTTAAAGCGCGTGGATGGGTGAGTAAAATGCACTTCTAAATTTCTATGATAGGGCAATCAGAGTCCCGTTTAGATCATTTTATATTTTGTTTAATGTAAGATTTCAGGGAAATTCTATCACATTAGTTCAATTTACGTCGCTCCTATTTCAGAAAGCTTATTGGGCTAAGAGGCATCTGAAAGCGCATGAAATGACGAGTGAAATGCACTATTAAATTTCTAGGATAAGGCAAACAGAGACCCGATTACATCATTTTATATTTTGGTTAATATAAGAATTCAGCGAAATTCTATCATATTCGTTCAATTTACGTCGCTCCTATTTCAGATATCGTATTGGGCTAAGCGCCATCTCAAAGCGCATGAAATGGCGAGTAAAATGCACTATTAAACTTCTAGGGTAGGGCAAACAGAGACCCGATTAGATCATTTTATATTATGGTTAATTTAAGAATTCAGCCAAATTCTATCACATTTGTTCAATTTACGTCGCTCCAATTTCAGATAGCGCACTGGGCTAGGCGGAATCTTAAAGCGCGTGGATTGGAGAGTATAATGCACTATTAAACTTCTTGGGTATGGCGAACAGAGACCCGATTAGATCATTTTACATTAAGGTTAATATAAGAATTCAGGGAAATTCTATCACATTTGTTCAATTTACGTCGCTCCTATTTCAGATAGCGTATTGGGCTAAGCGTCATCTCAAAGCCCACGAAATGGCGAGTAAAATGCACTGTTAAACTTCTAGGGTAGGGCAAACAGAGACCCGATTAGATCATTTTGTATTATGGTTAATTTAAGAATTCAGCCAAATTCTATCACATTTGTTCAATTCACGTCGCTCCTATTTCAGATAGCGTACTGGGCTAGGCGGAATCTTAAAGCGCGTGGATTGGCGAGTAAAATGCACTATTAAACTTCTATGATAGGGCAACCAGAGACCCGATTAGATCATTTTATATTTTCGTTAATATAAGAATTGAGCGAAATTCTATCACAATTGTTCTATTTACGTCGCTCCTATTTCAGATAGCGTATTGGGCTAAGCGGCATCTCAAAGCGCAAGAAATGGCAAGAAAAATGCACTATTAAACTTCTAGGGTAGGGCAAACAGAGACCCGATTAGATCATTTCACATTATGGTTTATTTAAGAATTCAGAAAAATTCTATCACATTTGTTCAATTTACGTCGCTCCTATTTCAGATAGCTTATTGGGCTAAGAGGCATCTCAAAGCGCATGAAATGACGAGTGAAATGTACTATTAAACTTTTAGGATAGGGCAATCAGAGACCCGATTAGATCATTTTATATTTTGGTTAATATAAGTATTCAGCGAAATTCTATCACAATTGTTCTATTTACGTCGCTCCTATTTCAGATAGCGTATCGGGCTAAGCGGCATCTCAAAGCGCATGAAATGGCGAGTGAAATGAACTATTAAACTTCTAGGGTAGGGCGAACAGAGACCCGATTAGATCATTTTACATTAAGGTTAATATAAGAATTCAGCGTAATACTATCACATTTGTTCAACATACGTCGCTCCTATTTCAGATAGCGTACTGGGCTAGGCGGCATCTTAAAGCGCGTGGATGGGCGAGTAAAATGCACTTCTAAATTTCTATGATAGGGCAATCAGAGTCCCGTTTAGATCATTTTATATTTTGTTTAATGTAAGATTTCAGGGAAATTCTATCACATTTGTTCAATTTACGTCGCTCCTATTTCAGACAGCTTATTGGGCTAAGAGGCATCTGAAAGCGCATGAAATGACGAGTGAAATGCACTATTAAATTTCTAGGATAAGGCAAACAGAGACCCGATTACATCATTTTATATTACGGTTAATATAAGAATTCAGCGTAATTCTATCACATTTGTTCAACATACGTCGCTCCTATTTCAGATAGCGTACTGGGCTAGGCGGCATCTTAAAGCGCGTGGATGGGTGAGTAAAATGCACTTCTAAATTTCTATGATAGGGCAATCAGAGTCCCGTTTAGATCATTTTATATTTTGTTTAATGTAAGATTTCAGGGAAATTCTATCACATTTGTTCAATTTACGTCGCTCCTATTTCAGACAGCTTATTGGGCTAAGAGGCATCTGAAAGCGCATGAAATGACGAGTGAAATGCACTATTAAATTTCTAGGATAAGGCAAACAGAGACCCGATTACATCATTTTATATTACGGTTAATATAAGAATTCAGCGTAATTCTATCACATTTGTTCAATTTACGTCGCTGATATTTCAGATAGCGTACTGGGCTAGGCGGAATCTTAAAGCGCGTGGATTGGCCTGTAAATTGCAATATTAAACTTCTATGATAGGGCAACCAGCGACCCGATTAGATCATTTTATATTTTGGTTAATATAAGAATTGAGCGAAATTCTATCACAATTGTTCTATTTACGTCGCTCCTATTTCAGATAGCGTATTGGGCTAAGCGGCATCTCAAAGCGCATGAAATGGCGAGTGAAATGCACTATTAAACTTCTAGGGTAGGGCGAACAGAGACCCGATTAGATCCTTTTACATTAAGGTTATTATACGTATTCAGGGAAATTCTATCACATTTGTTCAATTTACGTCGCTCCTATTTCAGATAGCGTATTGGGCTAAGCGGCATCTCAAAGCGCATGAAATGGCGAGTAAAATGCACTGTTAAACTTCTAGGGTATGGCAAACAGAGACTCGATTAGATCATTTCACATTATGGTTTATTTAAGAATTCAGAAAAATTCTATCACATTTGTACAATTTACGTCGCTCCTATTTCAGATAGCTTATTGGGCTAAGAGGAATCTCAAAGCGCATGAAATGACGAGTGAAATGCACTATTAAACTTCTAGGATAGGGCAATCAGAGACCCGATCAGATCATTTTATATTTTGGTTAATATAAGAATTCAGCGAAATTCTATCACAATTGTTCTATTTACGTCGCTCCGATTTCAGATAGCGTATTGGGCTAAGCGGCATCTCAAAGCGCATGAAATGGCGAGTGAAATGAACTATTAAACTTCTAGGGTAGGGCGAACAGAGACCCGATTAGATCATTTTACATCAAGGTTAATATAAGAATTCAGGGAAATTCTATCACATTTGTTCAACATACGTCGCTCCTATTTCCGATAGCGGACTGGGCTAGGCGGCATCTTAAAGCGCGTGGATGGGCGAGTGAAATGCACTTCTAAACTTCTATGATAGGGCAATCAGAGTCCCGTTTAGATTATTTTATATTTTGTTTAATATAAGATTTCAGGGAATTTCTATCACATTTGTTCAATTTACGTCGCTCCTATTTCAGATAGCGTATTGGGCTAAGCGGCATCTCAAAGCGCATGAAATGACGAGAGAAATGCACTATTAAACTTCTTGGGTATGGCGAACAGAGACCCGATTAGATCATTTTACATTAAGGTTAATATAAGTATTCAGGGAAATTCTATCACATTTGTTCAATTTACGTCGCTCCTATTTCAGATAGCGTATTGGGCTAAGCGGCATCCCAAAGCCCACGAAATGGCGAGTAAAATGCACTGTTAAACTTCTAGGGTAGGGCAAACAGAGACCCGATTAGATCATTTTGTATTATGGTTAATTTAAGAATTCAGCCAAATTCTATCACATTTGTTCAATTCACGTCGCTCCTATTTCAGATAGCGTACTGGGCTAGGCGGAATCTTAAAGCGCGTGGATTGGCGAGTAAAATGCACTATTAAACTTCTATGATAGGGCACCCAGAGACCCGATTAGATCATTTTATATTTTCGTTAATATAAGAATTGAGCGAAATTCTATCACATTTGTTCAATTTACGTCGGTCCTATTTCAGATAGCTTATTGGGCTAAGCGGCATCACAAAGCGCATGAAATGACGAGTGAAATGCACTATTAAACTTCTAGGGTAGGGCGAACAAAGACCCGATTAGATCATTTTACATTAATGTGTATATAAGAATTCAGGGAAATTCTATCACATTTGTTCAATTTACGTCGCTCCTATTTCAGATAGCGTATTGGGCTAAGCGCCATCTCAAAGCGCATGAAATGGCGAGCAAAGTGCACTATTAAACTTCTAGGGTAGGGCAAACAGAGACCCGATTAGATAATTTTATATTACGGTTAATATAATAATTGAGCGTAATTCTATCACGTTTGTTCAACTTACGTCGCTCATATTTCAGATAGCGTACTGGGCTAGGCGGCATCTTAAAGCGCGTGGAATGGCGAGTAAAATGCAATATTAAACTTCTATGATAGGGCAACCAGAGACCCGATTAGATCATTTTATATTTTGGTTAATATAAGAATTCAGCGAAATTCTATCACATTTGTTCAATTTACGTCGCTCCTATTTCAGATGGCGTATTGGGCTAAGCGGCATCTCAAAACGCATGAAATGACGAGTGAAAGGCACTATTAAACTTCTAGGGTAGGGCGTACAGAGACCCTATTAGATCATTTTACATTAAGGTTAATATAAGAATTCAGGGAAATTCTGTCACATTTTTTCAGTTTACGTCGTTCCTATTTCAGCTAGCGTACTGGGCTAGGTGGCATCTTAAAGCGCGAGGAATAGCGAGTAAAATGCACTGTTAAACTTCTATGATGGGGCGATCAGAGACCCGATTAGATCATTTTATATTTTGGTTATTATAAGAATTCAGCGAAATTCTATCACATTTGTTCAATTTACGTCGGTCCTATTTCAGATAGCTTATTGGGCTAAGCGGCATCACAAAGCGCATGAAATGACGAGTGAAATGCACTATTAAACTTCTAGGGTAGGGCGAACAAAGACCCGATTACATCATTTTACATTAATGTGTATATAAGAATTCAGGGAAATTCTATCACATTTGTTCAATTTACGTCGCTCCTATTTCAGATAGCGTATTGGGCTAAGCGGCATCTCAAAGCGCATGAAATGACGAGAGAAATTTACTATTAAACTTCTTGGGTATGGCGAACAGAGACCCGATTAGATCATTTTACATTAAGGTTAATATAAGTATTCAGGGAAATTCTATCACATTTATTCAATTTACGTCGCTCCTATTTCAGATAGCGTATTGGGCTAAGCGGCATCTCAAAGCCCATGAAATGGCGAGTAAAATGCACTGTTAAACTTCTAGGGTAGGGCAAACAGAGACCCGATTAGATCATTTCATATTATGGTTTATTTAAGAATTCAGAAAAATTCTATCACATTTGTTCAATTTACGTCGCTCCTATTTCAGATAGCGTACTGGGCTAGGCGGAATCTTAAAGCGCGTGGATTGGCGAGTAAAATGCACTATTAAACTTCTATGATAGGGCAATCAGAGACCCGATTAGATCATTTTATATTTTGGTTAATATAAGAATTCAGCGAAATTCTATCACAATTGTTCAATTTACGTCGCTCCTATTTCAGATAGCGTACTGGGCTAGGCGGCATCTTAAAGAGCAAGAAATGGCGAGTAAAATGCACTATTAAACTTCTAGGGTAGGGCAAGCAGAGACCCGATAAGATCATTTTATATTATGGTTAATTTAAGAATTCAGCGAAACTCTATCATATTTGTTCAATTTACGTCGTTCCAATTTCAGATAGCGTATTGGGCTAAGCGGCATCACAATGCGCATGAAATGGCGAGTAAAATGCACTATTAAACTTCTAGGATAAGGCAAACAGAGACCCGATTAGATCATTTTATATTACGGTTAATATAAGAATTCAGCGTAATTCTATCACATTTGTTCAATTTACGTCGCTGATATTTCAGATAGCGTATTGGGATAAGCGGCATCTCAAAGCGCAAGAAATGGCGAGTAAAATGCACTATTAAACTTCTAGGGTAGGGCAACCAGAGACCCGATTAGATCATTTTATATTACGGTTAATATAATAATTCAGCGTAATTCTATCACATTTGTTCAACTTACGTCGCTCCAATTTCAGATAGCGTATTGGGCTAAGCGGCATCTCAAAGCGCAAGAAATGGCGAGTAAAATGCACTATTAAACTTCTAGGATAAGGCAAACAGAGACCCGATTAGATCATTTTATATTACGGTTAATATAAGAATTCAGCGTAATTCTATCACATTTGTTCAATTTACGTCGCTGATATTTCAGATAGCGTATTGGGCTAAGCGGCATCTCAAAGCGCAAGAAATGGCGAGTAAAATGCACTATTAAACTTCTAGGGTAGGGCAACCAGAGACCCGATTAGATCATTTTATATTACGGTTAATATAATAATTCAGCGTAATTCTATCACATTTGTTCAACTTACGTCGCTCCAATTTCAGATAGCGTATTGGGCTAAGCGGCATCTCAAAGCGCAAGAAATGGCGAGTAAAATGCACTATTAAACTTCTAGGGTAGGGCAAGCAGAGACCCGATAAGATCATTTTATATTATGGTTAATTTAAGAATTCAGCGAAACTCTATCATATTTGTTCAATTTACGTCGTTCCAATTTCAGATAGCGTATTGGGCTAAACGGCATCTCAATGCGCATGAAATGGCGAGTAAAATGCACTATTAAACTTCTAGGCTAGGGCGAACAGAGACCCGATCAGATCATTTTACATTATCGTTAATAAAAGAATTCAGCGAAATTGTATCACATTTGTTCAACTTACCTCGCTCATATTTCAGATAGCTTATTGGGCTAAGCGGCATCTGAAAGCGCACGAAATGGCGAGTAAAATGCACCATTAAACTTCTAGGCAAGGGCAAACAGAGACTCGATTAGATCATTTTATATTACAGTTAATATAAGAATTCAGCGTAATTCTATCACATTTGTTCAACTTACATCGCTCCTATTTCAGATAGCGTACTGGGCTAGGCGGCATCTTAAAGCGCGTGGAATGGCGAGTAAAATGAACTATTAAAATTCTATGATAGGGCAATCAGAGACGCGTTTAGATCATTTTATATTTTGGTTAATATAAGATTTCAGGGAAATTCTATCACATTTGTTCAATTTACGTCCCTCCTATTTCAGATAGCGTATTGGGCTAAGCGGCATTTCAAAGCGCATGAAATGGCGAACAAAATGCACTATTAAACTTCTTGGGTAGGACAAACAGAGACCCGATTAGATCATTTTATATTATGGTTAATTTAAGAATTCAGCGAAATTCTATCACAATTGTTGAATTTACGTCGCTCCTATTTCAGATAGCGTATTAGGCTAAGCGGCATTTCAAAGCGCATGAAATGGCGAGTAAAATGCACTATTAAACTTCTAGGATAAGCCAAACAGAGACCCGATTAGATCATTTTATATTACGGTTAATATAAGAATTCAGCGTAATTCTATCACATTTGTTCAACTTACGTCGCTCCTATTTCAGATAGCGTATTGGGCTAAGCGGCATCTCAAAGCGCATGAAATGACGAGTGAAATGCACTATTAAACTTCTAGGGTAGGGCAAACAGAGACCCGATTAGATCATTTTATATTATGGTTAATGTAAGAATTCAGCGAAATTCTATCACATTTGTTCAATTTACGTCGCTCCTATTTCAGATAGCGCATTGGGCTAAGCGGCATCTGAAAGAGCATGAAATGTCGAGTGAAATGCACTATTAGACTTCAATGGTAGGGCGAGCAGAGACCCGATTAGACCATTTTACATTAAAGTTAATATAAGAATTCAGGGAAATTCAATCACATTTCTTCAATTTACGTCGCTCCTATTTCAGATAGCGTATTGGGCTATGCGGCATCTCAAAGCACATGCAATGGCGAGTTAAATGGACTATTAAACTTCTAGGGTAGGGCAAACAAATACCCGATTAAATCATTTTATATTATGGTTAATTTAAGAATCCAGCGTAATTCTATCACATTCGTTCAATTTACGTCGCTCCTATTTCAGATAGCGTATTGGGCTAAGCGGCATCTCAAAGCGCATGAAATGGCGAGTACAATGCACTATTAAACTTCTAGCGTAGGGCAAACAGAGACCCGATTAGATCATTTTATATTATGGTTAATTAAAGAATTCAGCAAAATTCTATCACATTCGTTCAATTTACGTCGCTCCTATTTCAGATAGCGTATTAGGCTAAGCGGCATCTCAAAGCGCATGAAATGGCGAGTATAATGCACTGTTAAACTTCTAGGATAAGGCAAACAGAGACCCGATCAGATCATTTTATTTTACGGTTAATATAAGTATTCGGCGTAATTCTATCACATTTGTTCAACTTACATCGCTCCTATTTCAGATAGCGTACTGCGCTAGGCGGCATCTTAAAGCGCGTGGAATGGCGAGTAAAATGAACTATTAAAATTCTATGATAGGGCAATCAGAGACCCGTTTAGATCATTTTATATTTTGGTTAATATAAGATTTCAGGGAAATTCTAACACATCTGTTCCATTTACGTCGCTCCTATTTCAGATAGCGTATTGGGCTAAGCGGCATCTCAAAGCGCATGAAATGGCGAACAAAATGCACTATTAAACTTCTAGGCTAGGGCGAACAGACACCAGATTAGATCATTTTATATTTTGGTCAATATAAGAATTCTGCGAAATTCTATCACATTTGTTCAATTTACGTCGCTCCTATTTCAGATAGCTTATTGGGCTTAGCGGCTTCTCAAAGCGCATGAAATGACGAGTGAAATGCACTGTTAAACTTCTAGGATAAGGCAAACAGAGACCCGATTAGATCATTTTATTTTACGGTTAATATAAGAATTCGGCGTAATTCTATCACATTTGTTCAACTTACGTCGCTCCTATTTCAGATAGCGTACTGGGCTAGGCGGCATCTTAAAACGCGTGGAATGGCGAGTAAAATGCACTACTAAACTTCTATGATAGGGCAATCAGAGACCCGATTAGATCATTTTATATTTTGTTTAATATCAGATTTCAGGGAAATTGTATCACTTTTGTTCAATTTACGTCGCTCCTGTGTCAGATAGCGTATTCGGCTAAGCGGCATCTCAAAGCGCATGAAATGGCGAATAAAATGCACTATTAAACTTCTAGGCTAGGGCGAACAGAGACCCGATCAGATCATTTTATATTATGGTTAATAAAAGAATTCAGCGAAATTCTATCACATTCGTTCAACTTACGTCGCTCCTATTTCAGATAGCGTATTGGGCTAAGCGGCATCTCAAAGCGCATGAAATGGCGAGTAAAATGCAGTATTAAACTTCTAGCGTAGGGCAAACAGAGACCCGATTAGATCATTTTATATTTTGGTTAATATAAGAATTCAGGGAAATTCTATCACATCTGTTCAATTTACGTTGCTCCTATTTCAGATAGCTGATTGGGCTAAGCGGCATCTCAAAGCGCATGAAATGGCGAGTAAAATGCACTATTAAACTTCTATGGTAGGGCAATCAGAGAACCGATTAGATCATTTTATATTTTGTTTAATATAAGATTTCAGCGAAATTCTATCACATCTGTTCTATTTACGTCGCTCCTATTTCAGATAGCTGATTGGGCTAAGCGGCATCTCAAAGCGCATGAAATGACGAGTGAAATGCGCTGTTAAACTTCTATGATAGGGCAATCAGAGAACCGATTAGATCATTTTATATTTTGTTTAATATAAGATTTCAGGGAAATTCTATCACATTTGTTCAATTTACGTCGCTCCTATTTCAGATAGCGTATTGGGCTAAGCGGTATCTCAAAGCGCATGAAATGTCGAGTAAAATGCGCTATTAAACTTCTAGGATAAGGCAAACTGCGACCCAATTAGATCATTTTATATTACGGTTAATATAAGATTTCAGCGAAATTCTATCACATCTGTTCTATTTACGTCGCTCCTACTTCAGATAGCGTATTGTGCTATGCGGCATCTCAAAGCGCATGAAATGGCGAGTAAAATGCACTATTAAACTTCTAGGGTAGGGCAAATAGAGACCCGATAAGATCATTTTATATTATGGTTAATTTAAGAATTCAGCGATATTCTATCACATTTGTTCAATTTACGTCGTTCCTATTTCAGATAGCGGACTGAGCTCGGCGGCATCTTAAAGCGCGTGGAATGGCGAGTGAAATGCACTATTAGACTTCTATGGTAGGGCGAACAGAGACCCGATTAGATAATTTTATATTATGGTTAATTTAAGAATTCAGCGAAATTCTATCACATTTGTTCAATTTACGTCGCTTCTATTTCAGACAGCGTATTGGGCTAAGCGGCATCTGAAAGCGCCTGAAATGGCGAGTAAAATGCACTATCAAACTTCTAGGCTAGAGCAAACAAAGACCAGATTAAATCATTTTATATTATGGTTAATTTAAGTATTCAGCGAAATTCTATCACATTTATTCAATTTACGTCGCTTCTATTTCAGACAGCGTATTGGGCTAAGCGGCATCTGAAAGCGCATTAAATGGCGAGTAAAATGCACTATTAAACTTCTAGGCTAGGGCAAACAAAGACCAGATTAAATCATTTTATATTATGGTTAATTTAAGAATTCAGCGAAATTCTATCACATTTATTCAACTTACGTCGCTCCTATTTCAGATAGCGTATTGGGCTAAGCGGCATCTCAAAGCGCATGAAATGACGAGTGAAATACACTGTTAGACTTCTATGGTAGGGCGAACAGAGACCCGATTAGATCATTTTACATTAAGGTTAATATAAGAATTCAGGGAAATTCTATCACATTTTTCAATTTACGTCGCTCCTACTTCAGATAGCGTATTGTGCTATGCGGCATCTCAAAGCGCATGAAATGGCGAGTAAAATGCACTATTAAACTTCTAGGGTAGGGCAAACAGAGACCCGATTAGATCATTTTATATTATGGTTAATTTAAGAATTCAGCGAAATTCTATCACATTTGTTCAATTTACGTCGCTCCTATTTCAGATAGCTGATTGGGCTAAGCGGCATCTCAAAGCGCATGAAATGACGAGTGAAATGCACTGTTAAACTTCTATGATAGGGCAATCAGAGAACCGATTAGATCATTTTATATTTTGTTTAATATAAGATTTCAGGGAAATTCTATCACATTTGTTCAATTTACGTCGCTCCTATTTCAGATAGCGTATTGGGCTAAGCGGCATCTCAAAGCGCATGAAATGTCGAGTAAAATGCGCTATTAAACTTCTAGGATAAGGCAAACAGCGACCCGATTAGATCATTTTATATTACGGTTAATATAAGAATTCAGCGAAATTCTATCACATTTGTTCAACTTACGTCGCTCCTATTTCAGATAACGTAGTGGGCTAGGCGGCATCTCAAAGCGCATGAAATGTCGAGTGAAATGCACTATTAGACTTCTATGGAAGGGCGAACAGACACCCGATTAGATCATTTAACATTAAGGTTAATATAAGAATTCACGGAAATTCTATCACATTTGTTCAATTTACGTCGCTCCTATTTCAGATAGCGTATTGGGATTCGCGGCATCTCAAAGCGCATGAAATGGCGAATACAATGCACTATTGAACTTCTAGGCTAGGGCGAACAGAGACCCGATTAGATCATTTTACATTATGGTTAATAAAAGAATTCAGCGAAATTCTATCACATTTGTTCAACTTACGCCGCTCCTATTTCAGATAGCGTATTGGGCTAAGCGGCATCACAAAGCGCATGAAATGGCGAGTAAAATGCACTATTAAACTTCTAGGGTAGGGCAAACAGAGACCCGATTAGATCATTTTATATTATGGTTAATTTAAGAATTCAGCGAAATTCTATCACATTTGTTCAATTTACGTCGCTCCTATTTCAGATGGCGTATCGGGCTATGCGGCATCTCGAAGCGCATGAAATGGCGAGTATAATGCGCTATTAAACTTCTAGGATAAGGCAAACAGAGACCCGATTAGATCATTTTATGTTACGGTTAATATAAGAATTCGGCGTAATTCTATCACATTTGTTCAACTTACGTCGCTCCTATTTCAGATAGCGTACTGGGCTAGGCGGCATCTTAAAGCGTGTGGAATGGCGACTAAAATGCACTATTAAACTTCTAGGCTAGGGCGAACAGAGACCCGATTAGATCATTTTACATTTTGGTTAATAAAGGAATTCAGCGAGATTCTATCACATTTGTTGAATTTACGTCGCTCCTATTTCAGATACCATATTGGGCTAAGCGGCATCTCAAAGCGCATGAAATGACGAGTGAAATGCGCTATTAAACTTCTAGGATAAGGCAAACAGAGACCCGATTAGATCATTTTACATTAAGGTTAATGTAAGAATTCAGGGAAATTCTATCACATTTGTTCAATTTACGTCGCTCCTATTTCAGATAGCGCATTGGGCTAAGCGGCATCTCAAAGCGCATGAAATGGCGAGTAAAGTGCAATACTAAACTTCTAGGATAAGGCAAACAGAGACCCGATTAGATCATTTTATGTTATGGTTAATTTAAGAATTCAGCAAAATTCTATCACATTAGTTCAATTTACGTCGCTCCTATTTCAGATAGCGTATTGGGCTAAGCGGCATCTCAAAGCGCATGAAATGGCGAGTGAAATGCACTATTAGACTTCTATGCTAGGGCGAACAGAAACCCGATTAGATCATTTTACATTAAGGTTAATATAAGAATTGAGGGAAATTCTATCACATTTGTTAAATTTACGTCGCTCCTATTTCAGATAGCGTACTGGGCTAGGCGGCATCTTAAATCGCGTGGAATGGCGAGTAAAATGCACTATTAAACTTCTAGGGTAGGGCAAACAGAGACCCGATTAGATCATTTTATATTATAGTTAATTTAAGAATTCAGCGAAATTCTATCACATTTGTTCAATTTACGTCGCTCCTATTTCAGGTAGCGTATTGGGCTAAGCGGCATCTCAAAGCGCATGAAATGGCGAATAAAATGCACTATTATATTTCTACGCTAGGGCGAACAGAGACCCGATTAGATCATTTTACGTTATGGTTAATAAAAGAATTCAACGAAATTCTATCACATTTGTTCAACATTCGTCGCTCCTATTTCAGATAGCGTATTGGGCTAAGCGGCATCTCAAAGCGCATGAAATGTCGAATAAAATGCACTATTAAACTTCTAGGCTAGGGCAAACAGAGACCCGATTAGATCATTTTACATTAAGGTTATTATAAGAATTCAGGGCAATTCTATCACATTTGTTCAATTTACGTCGCTCCTATTTCAGATAGCGTATTGGGCTAAGCGGCATCTCAAAGCGCATGAAATGGCGAGTAAAATGCACCATTAAACTTCTAGGGTAAGGCAAACAGGGACCCGATTAGATCATTTTATATTACGGTTAATATAAGAATTCAGCGAAATTCTATCACATTTGTTCAATTTACGTCTCTCCTATTTCAGATAGCGCAGTGTGCTAAGCGGCATCTCGAAGCGCATAAAATGACGAGTGAAATGCACTATTAAACTTCTAGGGTAAGGGAAAGAGAGTCCCGATTAGATCATTTCATATTACGGTTAGTATAAGAATTCAGCAAAATTCTGTCACATTTGTTCCATTTACGTTGCTCCTATTTCAGATATCGTACTGGGCTTGGCGGAATCTTAAAGCGCGTGGAATGACGAGTAAAATGCACTATTAAACTTCTATGATAGGGCAATCAGGGACCCGATCAGACCATTTTATATTTTGTTTAATATAAGATTTCAGGGAAATTCTATCACATTTGTTCAATTTACGTCGCTCCTATTTCAGATAGCGTATTGGGCGATGCGGCATCTCAAAGCGCATGAAATGACGAGTGAAGTGCACTATTAAACTTCTAGGGTAAGGGAAAGAGATACCCGATTAGATCATTTTACATTAAGGTTAATATAAGAATTCAGGGAAATTCTATCACATTTGTTCAATTTACGTCGCTCCTATTTCAGATAGCGTATTGGGATAAGCGGCATCACAAAGCGCATGAAATGGCGCGTAAAATGCACTATTAAACTCCTAGGGTAAGGCAAACAGGGACCCGATTAGATCATTTTATATTACGGTTAATATAAGATTTCAGCAAAATTCTATCACATTTGTTAAACTAACGTCGCTCCTATTTCAGATAGCGTACTGGGCTAGGCGGCATCATAAAGCGCGTGGAAGGGCGAGTAAAATGCACTGTTAAACTTCTAGGCTAGGGCGAACAGAGACCCGATTAGATCATTGTATATTATGGTTAATTTAAGAATTCAACGAAATTCTATCACATTTGTTCAATTTACGTCGCTCCTATTTCAGATAGCGTATTGGGATAAGCGGCATCTCAAAGCGCATGAAATGGACAGTAAAATGCACTATCAAACTTCTCGGCTAGGGCGAACAGAGAGCCGATTAGATCATTTTACATTATGGTTAAGAAAAGAATTCAGCAAAATTCTATCACATTTGTTCAACTTACGTCGCTCCTATTTCAGATAGCGTATTGGGCTAAGCGGAATCTCAAAGCGCATTAAATGGCGAATAAAATGCACTATTAGGTAGGGCAAACAGAGACCCGATTAGATCATTTTACATTATGGTTAATAAAAGAATTCAGCAAAATTCTATCACATTTGTTCAATTTACGTCGCTCCTATTTCAGATAGCGTATTGGGCTAAGCGGAATCTCAAAGCGCATGAAATGGCGAGTAAAATGCACTATTAAACTTCTCGGGTAAAGCAAACAGAGACCCGATTAGATAATTTTATATTACGGTTAATATAAGAATACAGCGTAATTCTGTCACATTTGTTCAACCTACGTCGCTCCTATTTCAGATAGCGTATTGGGCGATGCGGCATCTCAAAGCGCATGAAATGACGAGTGAAGTGCACTATTAAACTTCTAGGGTAAGGGAAAGAGATACCCGATTAGATCATTTTACATTAAGGTTAATATAAGAATTCAGTGAAATTCTATCACATTTGTTCAACTTATGTCGCTCCTATTTCAGATAGCGTATTGGGCTAAGCGGCATCTCAAAGCGCATGAAATGGCGAGTAAAATGCACTATTAAACTTCTAGGGTAGGGCAAACAGAGACCCGATTAGATCATTTTATATTATGGTTAATTTAAGAATTCAGCAAAATTCTATCACATTTGTTCAATTTACGTCGCTCCTATTTCAGATAACGTATTGGGCTAAGCGGAATCTCAAAGCGCATTAAATGGCGAATAAAATGCACTATTAAACTTCTAGGGTAGGGCAAACAGAGACCCGATTAGATCATTTTACATTATGGTTAATAAAAGAATTCAGCAAAATTCTATCACATTTGTTGAATTTACATCGTTCCTATTTCAGATAGCGTATTGGGCTAAGCGGCATCTCAATGCGCATGAAATGACGAGTACAATGCACTATTAAACTTCTAGGTTGGAGCAAACAGAGACCCGACTACATCATTTTATATTATGGTTAATTTAAGAATTCAGCAAAATTCTATCACATTTGTTCAATTCACATCGCTCCTATTTCAGATAGCGTATTGGGCTAAGCGGCATCTCAAAGCGCATGAAATGATGAGTAAAATGCACTATTAAATTTCTAGGGTAGGGCAAGCAGAGACCCGATTAGATCATTCTATATTATGGTTAATTTAAGAATTCAGCGAAATTCTATCACATTTGTCCAACCTACGTCGCTCCTATTTCAGATAGCGTATTGGGCTAAGCGGCATCTCAAAGCGCATGAAATGACGAGTGAAGTGCACTATTAAACTTCTAGGGTAGGGCGAACAGAGACCCGATTACATCATTTTACATAATGGTTAATAAAAGAATTCAGCGAAATTCTATCACATTTGTTCAATTTACGTCGCTGATATTTCAGATAGCGTACTGGGCTAGGCGGAATCTTAAAGCGCGTGGATTGGCCTGTAAATTGCAATATTAAACTTCTATGATAGGGCAACCAGCGACCCGATTAGATCATTTTATATTTTGGTTAATATAAGAATTGAGCGAAATTCTATCACAATTGTTCTATTTACGTCGCTCCTATTTCAGATAGCGTATTGGGCTAAGCGGCATCTCAAAGCGCATGAAATGGCGAGTGAAATGCACTATTAAACTTCTAGGGTAGGGCGAACAGAGACCCGATTAGATCCTTTTACATTAAGGTTATTATACGTATTAAGGTTATTATACGTATTCAGGGAAATTCTATCACATTTGTTCAATTTACGTCGCTCCTATTTCAGATAGCGTATTGGGCTAAGCGGCATCTCAAAGCGCATGAAATGGCGAGTAAAATGCACTGTTAAACTTCTAGGGTATGGCAAACAGAGACTCGATTAGATCATTTCACATTATGGTTTATTTAAGAATTCAGAAAAATTCTATCACATTTGTACAATTTACGTCGCTCCTATTTCAGATAGCTTATTGGGCTAAGAGGAATCTCAAAGCGCATGAAATGACGAGTGAAATGCACTATTAAACTTCTAGGATAGGGCAATCAGAGACCCGATTAGATCATTTTATATTTTGGTTAATATAAGAATTCAGCGAAATTCTATCACAATTGTTCTATTTACGTCGCTCCTATTTCAGATAGCGTATTGGGCTAAGCGGCATCTCAAAGCGCATGAAATGGCGAGTGAAATGAACTATTAAACTTCTAGGGTAGGGCGAACAGAGACCCGATTAGATCATTTTACATCAAGGTTAATATAAGAATGCAGCGTAATTCTATCACATTTGTTCAACATACGTCGCTCCTATTTCCGATAGCGGACTGGGCTAGGCGGCATCTTAAAGCGCGTGGATGGGCGAGTGAAATGCACTTCTAAACTTCTATGATAGGGCAATCAGAGTCCCGTTTAGATCATTTTATATTTTGTTTAATATAAGATTTCAGGGAATTTCTATCACATTTGTTCAATTTACGTCGCTCCTATTTCAGTTAGCGTATTGGGCTAAGCGGCATCTCAAAGCGCATGAAATGACGAGAGAAATGCACTATTAAACTTCTTGGGTATGGCGAACAGAGACCCGATTAGATCATTTTACATTAAGGTTAATATAAGTATTCAGGGAAATTCTATCACATTTGTTCAATTTACGTCGCTCCTATTTCAGATAGCGTATTGGGCTAAGCGGCATCTCAAAGCGCATGAAATGACGAGTGAAATGCACTATTAAACTTCTAGGGTAGGGCAAACAGAGACCCGATTAGATCATTTTATATTATGGTTAATGTAAGAATTCAGCGAAATTCTATCACATTTGTTCAATTTACGTCGCTCCTATTTCAGATAGCGCATTGGGCTAAGCGGCATCTGAAAGAGCATGAAATGTCGAGTGAAATGCACTATTAGACTTCAATGGTAGGGCGAGCAGAGACCCGATTAGACCATTTTACATTAAAGTTAATATAAGAATTCAGGGAAATTCAATCACATTTCTTCAATTTACGTCGCTCCTATTTCAGATAGCGTATTGGGCTATGCGGCATCTCAAAGCACATGCAATGGCGAGTTAAATGGACTATTAAACTTCTAGGGTAGGGCAAACAAATACCCGATTAAATCATTTTATATTATGGTTAATTTAAGAATCCAGCGTAATTCTATCACATTCGTTCAATTTACGTCGCTCCTATTTCAGATAGCGTATTGGGCTAAGCGGCATCTCAAAGCGCATGAAATGGCGAGTACAATGCACTATTAAACTTCTAGCGTAGGGCAAACAGAGACCCGATTAGATCATTTTATATTATGGTTAATTAAAGAATTCAGCAAAATTCTATCACATTCGTTCAATTTACGTCGCTCCTATTTCAGATAGCGTATTAGGCTAAGCGGCATCTCAAAGCGCATGAAATGGCGAGTATAATGCACTGTTAAACTTCTAGGATAAGGCAAACAGAGACCCGATCAGATCATTTTATTTTACGGTTAATATAAGTATTCGGCGTAATTCTATCACATTTGTTCAACTTACATCGCTCCTATTTCAGATAGCGTACTGCGCTAGGCGGCATCTTAAAGCGCGTGGAATGGCGAGTAAAATGAACTATTAAAATTCTATGATAGGGCAATCAGAGACCCGTTTAGATCATTTTATATTTTGGTTAATATAAGATTTCAGGGAAATTCTAACACATCTGTTCCATTTACGTCGCTCCTATTTCAGATAGCGTATTGGGCTAAGCGGCATCTCAAAGCGCATGAAATGGCGAACAAAATGCACTATTAAACTTCTAGGCTAGGGCGAACAGACACCAGATTAGATCATTTTATATTTTGGTCAATATAAGAATTCTGCGAAATTCTATCACATTTGTTCAATTTACGTCGCTCCTATTTCAGATAGCTTATTGGGCTTAGCGGCTTCTCAAAGCGCATGAAATGACGAGTGAAATGCACTGTTAAACTTCTAGGATAAGGCAAACAGAGACCCGATTAGATCATTTTATTTTACGGTTAATATAAGAATTCGGCGTAATTCTATCACATTTGTTCAACTTACGTCGCTCCTATTTCAGATAGCGTACTGGGCTAGGCGGCATCTTAAAACGCGTGGAATGGCGAGTAAAATGCACTACTAAACTTCTATGATAGGGCAATCAGAGACCCGATTAGATCATTTTATATTTTGTTTAATATCAGATTTCAGGGAAATTGTATCACATTTGTTCAACTTACATCGCTCCTATTTCAGATAGCGTACTGCGCTAGGCGGCATCTTAAAGCGCGTGGAATGGCGAGTAAAATGAACTATTACAATTCTATGATAGGGCAATCAGAGACCCGTTTAGATCATTTTATATTTTGGTTAATATAAGATTTCAGGGAAATTCTAACACATCTGTTCCATTTACGTCGCTCCTATTTCAGATAGCGTATTGGGCTAAGCGGCATCTCAAAGCGCATGAAATGGCGAACAAAATGCACTATTAAACTTCTAGGCTAGGGCGAACAGACACCAGATTAGATCATTTTATATTTTGGTCAATATAAGAATTCTGCGAAATTCTATCACATTTGTTCAATTTACGTCGCTCCTATTTCAGATAGCTTATTGGGCTTAGCTGCTTCTCAAAGCGCATGAAGTGACGAGTGAAATGCACTGTTAAACTTCTAGGATAAGGCAAACAGAGACCCGATTAGATCATTTTATTTTACGGTTAATATAAGAATTCGGCGTAATTCTATCACATTTGTTCAACTTACGTCGCTCCTATTTCAGATAGCGTACTGGGCTAAGCGGCATCTTAAAACGCGTGGAATGGCGAGTAAAATGCACTACTAAACTTCTATGATAGGGCAATCAGAGACCCGATTAGATCATTTTATATTTTGTTTAATATCAGATTTCAGGGAAATTGTATCACTTTTGTTCAATTTACGTCGCTCCTGTGTCAGATAGCGTATTCGGCTAAGCGGCATCTCAAAGCGCATGAAATGGCGAATAAAATGCACTATTAAACTTCTAGGCTAGGGCGAACAGAGACCCGATCAGATCATTTTATATTATGGTTAATAAAAGAATTCAGCGAAATTCTATCACATTCGTTCAACTTACGTCGCTCCTATTTCAGATAGCGTATTGGGCTAAGCGGCATCTCAAAGCGCATGAAATGGCGAGTAAAATGCAGTATTAAACTTCTAGCGTAGGGCAAACAGAGACCCGATTAGATCATTTTATATTTTGGTTAATATAAGAATTCAGGGAAATTCTATCACATCTGTTCAATTTACGTCGCTCCTATTTCAGATAGCTGATTGGGCTAAGCGGCATCTCAAAGCGCATGAAATGGCGAGTAAAATGCACTATTAAACTTCTATGGTAGGGCAATCAGAGAACCGATTAGATCATTTTATATTTTGTTTAATATAAGATTTCAGCGAAATTCTATCACATCTGTTCTATTTACGTCGCTCCTATTTCAGATAGCTGATTGGGCTAAGCGGCATCTCAAAGCGCATGAAATGACGAGTGAAATGCACTGTTAAACTTCTATGATAGGGCAATCAGAGAACCGATTAGATCATTTTATATTTTGTTTAATATAAGATTTCAGGGAAATTCTATCACATTTGTTCAATTTACGTCGCTCCTATTTCAGATAGCGTATTGGGCTAAGCGGTATCTCAAAGCGCATGAAATGTCGAGTAAAATGCGCTATTAAACTTCTAGGATAAGGCAAACTGCGACCCAATTAGATCATTTTATATTACGGTTAATATAAGATTTCAGCGAAATTCTATCACATCTGTTCTATTTACGTCGCTCCTACTTCAGATAGCGTATTGTGCTATGCGGCATCTCAAAGCGCATGAAATGGCGAGTAAAATGCACTATTAAACTTCTAGGGTAGGGCAAATAGAGACCCGATAAGATCATTTTATATTATGGTTAATTTAAGAATTCAGCGATATTCTATCACATTTGTTCAATTTACGTCGTTCCTATTTCAGATAGCGGACTGAGCTCGGCGGCATCTTAAAGCGCGTGGAATGGCGAGTGAAATGCACTATTAGACTTCTATGGTAGGGCGAACAGAGACCCGATTAGATAATTTTATATTATGGTTAATTTAAGAATTCAGCGAAATTCTATCACATTTGTTCAATTTACGTCGCTTCTATTTCAGACAGCGTATTGGGCTAAGCGGCATCTGAAAGCGCCTGAAATGGCGAGTAAAATGCACTATCAAACTTCTAGGCTAGAGCAAACAAAGACCAGATTAAATCATTTTATATTATGGTTAATTTAAGTATTCAGCGAAATTCTATCACATTTATTCAATTTACGTCGCTTCTATTTCAGACAGCGTATTGGGCTAAGCGGCATCTGAAAGCGCATTAAATGGCGAGTAAAATGCACTATTAAACTTCTAGGCTAGGGCAAACAAAGACCAGATTAAATCATTTTATATTATGGTTAATATAAGAATTCAGCGAAATTCTATCACATTTGTTCAATTTGCGTCGCTCCTATTTCAGATAGCGAATTGGGCTATGCGGCATCTCAAAGCGCATGAAATGTCGAGTAAAATGCGCTATTAAACTTCTAGTATAAGGCAAACAGCGACCCGATTAGATCATTTTATATTATGGTTAATTTAAGAATTCAGGGAAATTCAATCACATTTTTCAATTTACGTCGCTCCTACTTCAGATAGCGTATTGTGCTATGCGGCTTCTCAAAGCGCATGAAATGGCGATTAAAATGCACTATTAAACTTCTAGGCTAGGGCAAACAAAGACCCGATTAGATCATTTTACATTATGGTTAATTTAAGAATTCAGCGAAATTCTATGACATTTGTTCAACTTACGTCGCTCCTATTTCAGATAGCGTATTGGGCTAAGCGGCATCTCAAAGCGCATGAAATGTCGAATAAAATGCCCTATTAAACTTCTAGGTTAGAGCGAAAAGACACCTGATTAGATCGTTTTATATTATGGTTAATTTAAGAATTCAGCGAAAATCTATCACATTTGTTCAATTTACGTCGCTCCTATTTCAGATAGCTGATTGGGCTAAGCGGCATCTCAAAGCGCATGAAATGTAGAGTGAAATGCACTGTTAAACTTCTATGATAGGGCAATCAGAGAACCGATTAGATCATTTTATATTTTGTTTAATATAAGATTTCAGGGAAATTCTATCACATTTGTTCAATTTACGTCGCTCCTATTTCAGATAGCTGATTGGGCTAAGCGGCATCTCAAAGCGCATGAAATGTAGAGTGAAATGCACTGTTAAACTTCTATGATAGGGCAATCAGAGAACCGATTAGATCATTTTATATTTTGTTTAATATAAGATTTCAGGGAAATTCTATCACATTTGTTCAATTTACGTCGCTCCTATTTCAGATACCATATTGGGCTAAGCGGCATCTCAAACCGCATGAAATGACGAGTGAAATGCACTATTAAACTTCTAGGGTAGGGCGAACAGAGACCCGATTAGATCATTTTATATTATGGTTAAGTTAAGAATTCAGCGAAAATCTATCACATTTGTATAATTTACGTCGCTCCTATTTCAGATAGCGTACTGGGCTAAGCGGCATCTCAAAGCGCATGAAATGACGAGTGAAATGCGCTATTAAACTTCTAGGATAAGGCAAACAGAGACCCGATTAGATCATTTTACATTAAGGTTAATGTAAGAATTCAGGGAAATTCTATCACATTTGTTCAATTTACGTCGCTCCTATTTCAGATAGCGCATTGGGCTAAGCGGCATCTCAAAGCGCATGAAATGGCGAGTAAAGTGCAATACTAAACTTCTAGGATAAGGCAAACAGAGACCCGATTAGATCATTTTATGTTATGGTTAATTTAAGAATTCAGCAAAATTCTATCACATTAGTTCAATTTACGTCGCTCCTATTTCAGATAGCGTATTGGGCTAAGCGGCATCTCAAAGCGCATGAAATGGCGAGTGAAATGCACTATTAGACTTCTATGCTAGGGCGAACAGAAACCCGATTAGATCATTTTACATTAAGGTTAATATAAGAATTGAGGGAAATTCTATCACATTTGTTAAATTTACGTCGCTCCTATTTCAGATAGCGTACTGGGCTAGGCGGCATCTTAAATCGCGTGGAATGGCGAGTAAAATGCACTATTAAACTTCTAGGGTAGGGCAAACAGAGACCCGATTAGATCATTTTATATTATAGTTAATTTAAGAATTCAGCGAAATTCTATCACATTTGTTCAATTTACGTCGCTCCTATTTCAGGTAGCGTATTGGGCTAAGCGGCATCTCAAAGCGCATGAAATGGCGAATAAAATGCACTATTATATTTCTACGCTAGGGCGAACAGAGACCCGATTAGATCATTTTACGTTATGGTTAATAAAAGAATTCAACGAAATTCTATCACATTTGTTCAACATTCGTCGCTCCTATTTCAGATAGCGTATTGGGCTAAGCGGCATCTCAAAGCGCATGAAATGACGAGTAAAATGCACTATTAAACTTCTAGGGTGAAGCAAACAGAGACCCGATTAGATCATTTCATATTACGGTTAATATAAGAATACAGCGTAATTCTATCACATTTGTTCAACCTACGTCGCTCCTATTTCAGATAGCGTATTGGGCTAAGCGGCATCTCAAAGCGCATGAAATGTCGAATAAAATGCACTATTAAACTTCTAGGCTAGGGCAAACAGAGACCCGATTAGATCATTTTACATTAAGGTTATTATAAGAATTCAGGGCAATTCTATCACATTTGTTCAATTTACGTCGCTCCTATTTCAGATAGCGTATTGGGCTAAGCGGCATCTCAAAGCGCATGAAATGGCGAGTAAAATGCACCATTAAACTTCTAGGGTAAGGCAAACAGGGACCCGATTAGATCATTTTATATTACGGTTAATATAAGAATTCAGCGAAATTCTATCACATTTGTTCAATTTACGTCTCTCCTATTTCAGATAGCGCAGTGTGCTAAGCGGCATCTCGAAGCGCATAAAATGACGAGTGAAATGCACTATTAAACTTCTAGGGTAAGGGAAAGAGAGTCCCGATTAGATCATTTCATATTACGGTTAGTATAAGAATTCAGCAAAATTCTGTCACATTTGTTCCATTTACGTTGCTCCTATTTCAGATATCGTACTGGGCTTGGCGGAATCTTAAAGCGCGTGGAATGACGAGTAAAATGCACTATTAAACTTCTATGATAGGGCAATCAGGGACCCGATCAGACCATTTTATATTTTGTTTAATATAAGATTTCAGGGAAATTCTATCACATTTGTTCAATTTACGTCGCTCCTATTTCAGATAGCGTATTGGGCGATGCGGCATCTCAAAGCGCATGAAATGACGAGTGAAGTGCACTATTAAACTTCTAGGGTAAGGGAAAGAGATACCCGATTAGATCATTTTACATTAAGGTTAATATAAGAATTCAGGGAAATTCTATCACATTTGTTCAATTTACGTCGCTCCTATTTCAGATAGCGTATTGGATAAGCGGCATCACAAAGCGCATGAAATGGCGCGTAAAATGCACTATTAAACTCCTAGGGTAAGGCAAACAGGGACCCGATTAGATCATTTTATATTACGGTTAATATAAGATTTCAGCAAAATTCTATCACATTTGTTAAACTAACGTCGCTCCTATTTCAGATAGCGTACTGGGCTAGGCGGCATCATAAAGCGCGTGGAAGGGCGAGTAAAATGCACTGTTAAACTTCTAGGCTAGGGCGAACAGAGACCCGATTAGATCATTGTATATTATGGTTAATTTAAGAATTCAACGAAATTCTATCACATTTGTTCAATTTACGTCGCTCCTATTTCAGATAGCGTATTGGGATAAGCGGCATCTCAAAGCGCATGAAATGGACAGTAAAATGCACTATCAAACTTCTCGGCTAGGGCGAACAGAGAGCCGATTAGATCATTTTACATTATGGTTAAGAAAAGAATTCAGCAAAATTCTATCACATTTGTTCAACTTACGTCGCTCCTATTTCAGATAGCGTATTGGGCTAAGCGGAATCTCAAAGCGCATTAAATGGCGAATAAAATGCACTATTAAACTTCTAGGGTAGGGCAAACAGAGACCCGATTAGATCATTTTACATTATGGTTAATAAAAGAATTCAGCAAAATTCTATCACATTTGTTCAATTTACGTCGCTCCTATTTCAGATAGCGTATTGGGCTAAGCGGAATCTCAAAGCGCATGAAATGGCGAGTAAAATGCACTATTAAACTTCTCGGGTAAAGCAAACAGAGACCCGATTAGATAATTTTATATTACGGTTAATATAAGAATACAGCGTAATTCTGTCACATTTGTTCAACCTACGTCGCTCCTATTTCAGATAGCGTATTGGGCGATGCGGCATCTCAAAGCGCATGAAATGACGAGTGAAGTGCACTATTAAACTTCTAGGGTAAGGGAAAGAGATACCCGATTAGATCATTTTACATTAAGGTTAATATAAGAATTCAGTGAAATTCTATCACATTTGTTCAACTTATGTCGCTCCTATTTCAGATAGCGTATTGGGCTAAGCGGCATCTCAAAGCGCATGAAATGGCGAGTAAAATGCACTATTAAACTTCTAGGGTAGGGCAAACAGAGACCCGATTAGATCATTTTATATTATGGTTAATTTAAGAATTCAGCAAAATTCTATCACATTTGTTCAATTTACGTCGCTCCTATTTCAGATAACGTATTGGGCTAAGCGGAATCTCAAAGCGCATTAAATGGCGAATAAAATGCACTATTAAACTTCTAGGGTAGGGCAAACAGAGACCCGATTAGATCATTTTACATTATGGTTAATAAAAGAATTCAGCAAAATTCTATCACATTTGTTGAATTTACATCGTTCCTATTTCAGATAGCGTATTGGGCTAAGCGGCATCTCAATGCGCATGAAATGACGAGTACAATGCACTATTAAACTTCTAGGTTGGAGCAAACAGAGACCCGATTAGATCATTCTATATTATGGTTAATTTAAGAATTCAGCGAAATTCTATCACATTTGTCCAACCTACGTCGCTCCTATTTCAGATAGCGTATTGGGCTAAGCGGCATCTCAAAGCGCATGAAATGACGAGTGAAGTGCACTATTAAACTTCTAGGGTAGGGCGAACAGAGACCCGATTACATCATTTTACATAATGGTTAATAAAAGAATTCAGCGAAATTCTATCACATTTGTTCAATTTACGTCGCTCCTATTTCAGATAGCGTATTGGGCTAAGCGGCATCTCAAAGCGCATGTAATGGCGAGTAAAATGCACTATTAAAATTCTAGGGTATGGCAAACAGGGACCCGATTAGATCATTTTATATTACGGTGAATATAAGAATTCAGCGAAATTCTATCACATTTGTTCAACTTACGCCGCTCCTGCTTGAGATAGCGTACTGGACTAGGCGGCACCATAAAGCGCGTGGAATGGCGAGTAAAATGCAGTACTAAGCTTCTATGATAGGGCAATCGGAGACCCGATTAGATCATTTTATATTTTGTTTAATATAAGATTTCAGGGAAATTCTATCACATTTGTTCATTTTACGTCGCTCCTATTTCAGATAGCGTATTGGGCTAAGCGGCATCTCAAAGCGCATGAAATGTCGAGTAAAATGCGCTATTAAACTTCTAGGATAAGGCAAACAGCGACCCGATTAGATCATTTTATATTACGGTTAATATATGAATTCAGCGAAATTCTATCACATTTGTTCAATTTACGTCGCTCCTATTTCAGATAGCGTATTGGGCTAAGCGGCATCTCAAAGCGCATGAAATGTCGAGTAAAATGCGCTATTAAACTTCTAGGATAAGGCAAACAGCGACCCGATTAGATCATTTGATGTTATGGTTAATTTAAGAATTCAGGGAAATTCTACCACATTTTTCAATTTACGTCGCTCCTACTTCAGATAGCGTATTGTGCTATGCGGCTTCTCAAATTGCATAAAATGGCGATTAAAATGCACTATTAAACTTCTAGGCTAGGGCAAACAAAGACCCGATTAGATCATTTTACATTATGGTTAATTTAAGAATTCAGCGAAATTCTATCACATTTGTTCAATTCACGTCGCTCCTATTTCAGATAGCTTATTGGGCTAAGAGGCATCTCAAAGCGCATGAAATGACGAGTGAAATGTACTATTAAACTTCTAGGGTAGGGCGAACAGAGACCCGATTAGATCATTTTACATTCAGGTTCATATAAGAATTCAGCGTAATTCTATCACATTTGTTCAACATACGTCGCTCCTATTTCAGATAGCGTACTGGGCTAGGCGGCATCTTAAAGCGCGTAGATGGGTGAGTAAAATGCACTTCTAAATTTCTATGATAGGGCAATCAGAGTCCCGTTTAGATCATTTTATATTTTGTTTAATGTAAGATTTCAGGGAAATTCTATCACATTTGTTCAATTTACGTCGCTCCTATTTCAGACAGCTTATTGGGCTAAGAGGCATCTGAAAGCGCATGAAATGACGAGTGAAATGCACTATTAAATTTCTAGGATAAGGCAAACAGAGACCCGATTACATCATTTTATATTACGGTTAATATAAGAATTCAGCGTAATTCTATCACATTTGTTCAACATACGTCGCTCCTATTTCAGATAGCGTACTGGGCTAGGCGGCATCTTAAAGCGCGTGGATGGGTGAGTAAAATGCACTTCTAAATTTCTATGATAGGGCAATCAGAGTCCCGTTTAGATCATTTTATATTTTGTTTAATGTAAGATTTCAGGGAAATTCTATCACATTTGTTCAATTTACGTCGCTCCTATTTCAGACAGCTTATTGGGCTAAGAGGCATCTGAAAGCGCATGAAATGACGAGTGAAATGCACTATTAAATTTCTAGGATAAGGCAAACAGAGACCCGATTACATCATTTTATATTACGGTTAATATAAGAATTCAGCGTAATTCTATCACATTTGTTCAATTTACGTCGCTGATATTTCAGATAGCGTACTGGGCTAGGCGGAATCTTAAAGCGCGTGGATTGGCCTGTAAATTGCAATATTAAACTTCTATGATAGGGCAACCAGCGACCCGATTAGATCATTTTATATTTTGGTTAATATAAGAATTGAGCGAAATTCTATCACAATTGTTCTATTTACGTCGCTCCTATTTCAGATAGCGTATTGGGCTAAGCGGCATCTCAAAGCGCATGAAATGGCGAGTGAAATGCACTATTAAACTTCTAGGGTAGGGCGAACAGAGACCCGATTAGATCCTTTTACATTAAGGTTATTATACGTATTAAGGTTATTATACGTATTCAGGGAAATTCTATCACATTTGTTCAATTTACGTCGCTCCTATTTCAGATAGCGTATTGGGCTAAGCGGCATCTCAAAGCGCATGAAATGGCGAGTAAAATGCACTGTTAAACTTCTAGGATAGGGCAATCAGAGACCCGATTAGATCATTTTATATTTTGGTTAATATAAGAATTCAGCGAAATTCTATCACAATTGTTCTATTTACGTCGCTCCTATTTCAGATAGCGTATTGGGCTAAGCGGCATCTCAAAGCGCATGAAATGGCGAGTGAAATGAACTATTAAACTTCTAGGGTAGGGCGAACAGAGACCCGATTAGATCATTTTACATCAAGGTTAATATAAGAATGCAGCGTAATTCTATCACATTTGTTCAACATACGTCGCTCCTATTTCCGATAGCGGACTGGGCTAGGCGGCATCTTAAAGCGCGTGGATGGGCGAGTGAAATGCACTTCTAAACTTCTATGATAGGGCAATCAGAGTCCCGTTTAGATCATTTTATATTTTGTTTAATATAAGATTTCAGGGAATTTCTATCACATTTGTTCAATTTACGTCGCTCCTATTTCAGTTAGCGTATTGGGCTAAGCGGCATCTCAAAGCGCATGAAATGACGAGAGAAATGCACTATTAAACTTCTTGGGTATGGCGAACAGAGACCCGATTAGATCATTTTACATTAAGGTTAATATAAGTATTCAGGGAAATTCTATCACATTTGTTCAATTTACGTCGCTCCTATTTCAGATAGCGTATTGGGCTAAGCGTCATCTCAAAGCCCACGAAATGGCGAGTAAAATGCACTGTTAAACTTCTAGGGTAGGGCAAACAGAGACCCGATTAGATCATTTTGTATTATGGTTAATTTAAGAATTCAGCCAAATTCTATCACATTTGTTCAATTCACGTCGCTCCTATTTCAGATAGCGTACTGGGCTAGGCGGAATCTTAAAGAGCGTGGATTGGCGAGTAAAATGCACTATTAAACTTCTATGATAGGGCAACCAGAGACCCGATTAGATCATTTTATATTTTCGTTAATAAAAGAATTGAGCGAAATTCTATCACAATTGTTCTATTTACGTCGTTCCTATTTCAGATAGCGTATTGGGCTAAGCGGCATCTCAAAGCGCAAGAAATGGCAAGTAAAATGCACTATTAAACTTCTAGGGTAGGGCAAACAGAGACCCGATTAGATCATTTCACATTATGGTTTATTTAAGAATTCAGAAAAATTCTATCACATTTGTTCAATTTACGTCGCTCCAATTTCAGATAGCGTATTGGGCTAAGCGGCATCTCAAAGCGCATGAAATGGCGAGTAAAATGCACTGTTAAACTTCTAGGGTATGGCAAACAGAGACTCGATTAGATCATTTCACATTATGGTTTATTTAAGAATTCAGAAAAATTCTATCACATTTGTACAATTTACGTCGCTCCTATTTCAGATAGCTTATTGGGCTAAGAGGAATCTCAAAGCGCATGAAATGGCGAGTGAAATGAACTATTAAACTTCTAGGGTAGGGCGAACAGAGACCCGATTAGATCATTTTACATCAAGGTTAATATAAGAATGCAGCGTAATTCTATCACATTTGTTCAACATACGTCGCTCCTATTTCCGATAGCGGACTGGGCTAGGCGGCATCTTGAAGCGCGTGGATGGGCGAGTGAAATGCACTTCTAAACTTCTATGATAGGGCAATCAGAGTCCCGTTTAGATCATTTTATATTTTGTTTAATATAAGATTTCAGGGAATTTCTATCACATTTGTTCAATTTACGTCGCTCCTATTTCAGTTAGCGTATTGGGCTAAGCGGCATCTCAAAGCGCATGAAATGACGAGAGAAATGCACTATTAAACTTCTTGGGTATGGCGAACAGAGACCCGATTAGATCATTTTACATTAAGGTTAATATAAGTATTCAGGGAAATTCTATCACATTTGTTCAATTTACGTCGCTCCTATTTCAGATAGCGTATTGGGCTAAGCGTCATCTCAAAGCCCACGAAATGGCGAGTAAAATGCACTGTTAAACTTCTAGGGTAGGGCAAACAGAGACCCGATTAGATCATTTTGTATTATGGTTAATTTAAGAATTCAGCCAAATTCTATCACATTTGTTCAATTCACGTCGCTCCTATTTCAGATAGCGTACTGGGCTAGGCGGAATCTTAAAGAGCGTGGATTGGCGAGTAAAATGCACTATTAAACTTCTATGATAGGGCAACCAGAGACCCGATTAGATCATTTTATATTTTCGTTAATAAAAGAATTGAGCGAAATTCTATCACAATTGTTCTATTTACGTCGTTCCTATTTCAGATAGCGTATTGGGCTAAGCGGCATCTCAAAGCGCAAGAAATGGCAAGTAAAATGCACTATTAAACTTCTAGGGTAGGGCAAACAGAGACCCGATTAGATCATTTCACATTATGGTTTATTTAAGAATTCAGAAAAATTCTATCACATTTGTTCAATTTACGTCGCTCCAATTTCAGATAGCGTATTGGGCTAAGCGGCATCTCAAAGCGCATGAAATGGCGAGTAAAATGCACTGTTAAACTTCTAGGGTATGGCAAACAGAGACTCGATTAGATCATTTCACATTATGGTTTATTTAAGAATTCAGAAAAATTCTATCACATTTGTACAATTTACGTCGCTCCTATTTCAGATAGCTTATTGGGCTAAGAGGAATCTCAAAGCGCATGAAATGACGAGTGAAATGCACTATTAAACTTCTAGAATAGGGCAATCAGAGACCCGATTAGATCATTTTATATTTTGGTTAATATAAGAATTGAGCGAAATTCTATCACAATTGTTCTATTTACGTCGCTCCGATTTCAGATAGCGTATTGGGCTAAGCGGCATCTCAAAGCGCATGAAATGGCGAGTGAAATGAACTATTAAACTTCTAGGGTAGGGCGAACAGAGACCCGATTAGATCATTTTACATCATGGTTAATATAAGAATTCAGCGTAATTCTATCACATTTGTTCAACATACGTCGCTCCTATTTCCGATAGCGGACTCGGCTAGGCGGCATCTTAAAGCGCGTGGATGGGCGAGTGAAATGCACTTCTAAACTTCTATGATAGGGCAATCAGAGTCCCGTTTAGATTATTTTATATTTTGTTTAATATAAGATTTCAGGGAATTTCTATCACATTTGTTCAATTTACGTCGCTCCTATTTCAGATAGCGTATTGGGCTAAGCGGCATCTCAAAGCGCATGAAATGACGAGAGAAATGCACTATTAAACTTCTTGGGTATGGCGAACAGAGACCCGATTAGATCATTTTACATTAAGGTTAATATAAGTATTCAGGGAAATTCTATCACATTTGTTCAATTTACGTCGCTCCTATTTCAGATAGCGTATTGGGCTAAGCGGCATCTCAAAGCCCACGAAATGGCGAGTAAAATGCACTGTTAAACTTCTAGGGTAGGGCAAACAGAGACCCGATTAGATCATTTTGTATTATGGTTAATTTAAGAATTCAGCCAAATTCTATCACATTTGTTCAATTCACGTCGCTCCTATTTCAGATAGCGTACTGGGCTAGGCGGAATCTTAAAGCGCGTGGATTGGCGAGTAAAATGCACTATTACACTTCTATGATAGGGCAACCAGAGACCCGATTAGATCATTTTATATTTTCGTTAATATAAGAATTGAGCGAAATTCTATCACAATTGTTCTATTTACGTCGCTCCTATTTCAGATAGCGTATTGGGCTAAGCGGCATCTCAAAGCGCAAGAAATGGCAAGTAAAATGCACTATTAAACTTCTAGGGTAGGGCAAACAGAGACCCGATTAGATCATTTCACATTATGGTTTATTTAAGAATTCAGAAAAATTCTATCACATTTGTTCAATTTACGTCGCTCCAATTTCAGATAGCGTATTGGGCTAAGCGGCATCTCAAAGCGCATGAAATGACGAGAGAAATGCACTATTAAACTTCTTGGGTATGGCGAACAGAGACCCGATTAGATCATTTTACATTAAGGTTAATATAAGTATTCAGGGAAATTCTATCACATTTGTTCAATTTACGTCGCTCCTATTTCAGATAGCGTATTGGGCTAAGCGGCATCTCAAAGCCCATGAAATGGCGAGTAAAATGCACTGTTAAACTTCTAGGGTAGGGCAAACAGAGACCCGATTAGATCATTTCATATTATGGTTTATTTAAGAATTCAGAAAAATTCTATCACATTTGTTCAATTTACGTCGCTCCTATTTCAGATAGCGTACTGGGCTAGGCGGAATCTTAAAGCGCGTGGATTGGCGAGTAAAATGCACTATTAAACTTCTATGATAGGGCAATCAGAGACCCGATTAGATCATTTTATATTTTGGTTAATATAAGAATTCAGCGAAATTCTATCACAATTGTTCAATTTACGTCGCTCCTATTTCAGATAGCGTACTGGGCTAGGCGGCATCTTAAAGAGCAAGAAATGGCGAGTAAAATGCACTATTAAACTTCTAGGGTAGGGCAAGCAGAGACCCGATAAGATCATTTTATATTATGGTTAATTTAAGAATTCAGCGAAACTCTATCATATTTGTTCAATTTACGTCGTTCCAATTTCAGATAGCGTATTGGGCTAAGCGGCATCACAATGCGCATGAAATGGCGAGTAAAATGCACTATTAAACTTCTAGGATAAGGCAAACAGAGACCCGATTAGATCATTTTATATTACGGTTAATATAAGAATTCAGCGTAATTCTATCACATTTGTTCAATTTACGTCGCTGATATTTCAGATAGCGTATTGGGCTAAGCGGCATATCAAAGCGCAAGAAATGGCGAGTAAAATGCACTATTAAACTTCTAGGGTAGGGCAACCAGAGACCCGATTAGATCATTTTATATTACGGTTAATATAATAATTCAGCGTAATTCTATCACATTTGTTCAACTTACGTCGCTCCAATTTCAGATAGCGTATTGGGCTAAGCGGCATCTCAAAGCGCAAGAAATGGCGAGTAAAATGCACTATTAAACTTCTAGGGTAGGGCAAGCAGAGACCCGATAAGATCATTTTATATTATGGTTAATTTAAGAATTCAGCGAAACTCTATCATATTTGTTCAATTTACGTCGTTCCAATTTCAGATAGCGTATTGGGCTAAACGGCATCTCAATGCGCATGAAATGGCGAGTAAAATGCACTATTAAACTTCTAGGCTAGGGCGAACAGAGACCCGATCAGATCATTTTACATTATCGTTAATAAAAGAATTCAGCGAAATTCTATCACATTTGTTCAACTTACGTCGCTCCTATTTCAGATAGCGTATTGGGCTAAGCGGCATCTCAAAGCGCATGAAATGGCGAGTAAAATGCACTATTAGATTTCTATGGTAGGGCGTACAGAGACCCGATTAGATCATTTTATATTATGGTTAATTTAAGAATTCAGCAAAATTCTATCACATTTGTTCAATTTACGTCGCTCCTATTTCAGATACCGTACTGGGCTCGGCGGCATCTTAAAGCGGGTGGAATGGCGAGTGAAATGCACTGTTAGACTTCTATGGTAGGGCGAACAGAGACCCGACTAGATCATTTTACATTAAGGTTAATATAAGAATTCAGGGAAATTCTATCACATTTGTTCAATTTACGTCGCTGCCATTTGAGATAGCGTATTGGGCGAAGCGGCATCTCAAAGCGCATGAAATGGCGACTCAAATGCACTATTAAACTTCTAGGGTAGGGCAAGCAGAGACCCGATTAGATCATTTTATATTATGGTTAATTTAAGATTTCAGCAAAATTCTATCACATTTGTTCAATTTACGTCGCTCCTATTTCAGATAGCGAACTGGGTTCGGCCGCATCTTAAAGCGCGTGGAATGGCGAGTGAAATGCACTATTAGACTTCTATGGTAGGGCGAACAGAGACCCGACTAGATCATTTTACATTAAGGTTAATATAAGAATTCAGGTAAATTCTATCACATTTGTTCAATTTACGTCGCTCCCATTCCAGATAGCGTATTGGTCTATGCGGCACCTTATAGCACATGAAATGGCGAGTAAAATGCACTATTAAACTTCTATGATAGGGCAAACAGAGACCCGATTATATCATTTTATATTTCGGTTAATATAAGAATTCAGCGTAATTCTATCACATTTGTTCAACTTACGTCGCTCCTATTTCAGGTAGCGTACTGGGCTAGGCGGCATCTTAAAGCGCGTGGAATGGCGAGTAAAATGCACTACTAAACTTCTATGATAGGGCAATCAGAGACCCGATTAGATCATTTTATATTTTGTTTAATATAAGATTTCAGGGAAATTCTATCATATTTGTTCAATTTACGTCGCTCCTATTTCAGATAGCGTATTGGGCTAAGCGGCATCTCAAAGCGCATGAAATGGCGACTAAAATGCACTATTAAACTGCTAGGCTAGGTCGAACAGAGACCCGATTAGATCATTTTACATTATGGTTAATAAAAGAATTCAGCGAAATTCTATCACATTTGCTCAACTTACGTCGCTCCTATTTCAGATAGCGTATTGGGCTAAGCGGCATCTCAGAGCGCATGAAATGGCGAGTAAAATGCACTATATAACTTCTAGGGTAGGGCAAACAGAGACCCGATTACATCATTTTATATTATGGTTAATTTAAGAATTCAGCAAAATTCTATCACATTTGTTCAATTTACGTCGCTCCTATTTCAGATAGCGTATTCGGCAAAGCGGCATCTCAAAGCGCATGAAATGGCGCATAAAATGCACTATTAAACTTCTAGGGTAGGGCAAACAGAGACCCGATTAGATCATTTTATATTATGGTTAATTTAAGAATTCAGCAAAATTTTATCACATTTGTTCAATTTACGTCGCTCCTATTTCAGATAGCGTATTGGGCTTAGCGGCATCTCAAAGCGCATGAAATGGCGAGTAAAATGCACTATTAAACTTCTAGGGTAGGGCAAACAGAGACCCGATTAGATCATTTTATATTATGGTGAATTTAAAAATTCAGCGAAATTCTATTACATTTGTTGAATTTACGTCGTTCCTATTTCAGATAGCGTACTGGGCTATGAGGCATCTTAAAGCGCGTGGAATGGCGAGTAAAACGCACTATTAAACTTCTATGATAGGGCAATCAGTGTCCCGAGTAGATCATTTTATATTTTGTTTAATATAAGATTTCAGGGAAATTCTATCACATTTGTTCAATTTACGTCGCTCCTATTTCAGATAGCGTATTGGGCTAAGAGGCATCTGAAGGCGCATGATATGGCGAGTAAAATGCACTATTAAACTTCTATGATAAGGCAAACAGAGACCCGATTAGATCATTTTATATTACGGTTAATTTAAGAATTCAGCGAAATTCTATCACATTTGTTCAATTTACGTCGCTCCTATTTCAGATAGCGTATTGGGCTATGCGGCAGCTGAAAGCGCATGAAATGACGAGTGAAATGCACTATTAAACTTCTAGGGTAGGGCGAACAGAGACTCGATTAGATCATTTTACATTAATGTTAATATGAGAATTCACGGAAATTCTATCACATTTGTTCAATTTACGTCGCTCCTATTTCAGATAGCGTACTGAGCTAGGCGGCATCTCAAAGCGCATGAAATGACGAGTGAAATGCAATATTAAACTTCTAGGGTACGGCGAAAAGAGACCCGATTAGATCATTTTACATTAAGGTTAATATAAGAATTCAGCGAAATTCTATCACATTTGTTCAATTTACGTCGCTCATATTTCAGATAGCGTATTGTGCTAAGCGGCATCTCAAAGCGCATGAAATGACGAGTAAAATGCACTATTAAAGTTCTAGGGTAGCGCAAACAGAGACCCGGTAGATCATTTTATATTATGGTTAATTTAAGAATTCAGCAAAATTCTATCACATTTGTTCAATTTACGTCGCTCCTATTTCAGATGGCGTATTCGGCTAAGCGGCATCTCAAAGCGCATGAAATGGCGAATAAAATGCACTATTAAACTTCTAGGCTAGGGCGAACAGAGACCCGATCAGATCATTTTACATTATCGTTAATAAAAGGATTCAGCGAAATTCTATCACATTTGTTCAACTTACCTCGCTCCTATTTTAGATAGCGTATTGGGCTAAGCGGCATCTCAAAGCGCATGAAATGGCGAGTGAAATGCACTATTAAACTTCTGGGTTAGGGCAAACAGAGACCCGATTAGATCATTTTATATTATGGTTAATTTAAGAATTCAGCGAAATTCTATCACATTTGTTCAATTTATGTCGCTCCTATTTCAGATAGCGTACTGGGCTGGGCGGCATCTTAAAGCGCGTGGAATGGCGACTAAAATGCACTATTAAACTTCTAGGCTAGGGCGAACAGAGACCCGATCAGATCATTTTACATTATGGTTAATAAAAGAAATCAGCGAAATTCTATCACATTTGTTCAACTTACGTCGCTCCTATTTTAGATAGCGTACTGTGCTAGGCGGCATCTTAAAGCGCGTGGAATGGCGAGTAAAATGCACTACTAAACTTCTATGATAGAGCAATCAGAGACCCGATTAGATCATTTTATATTTTGTTTAATATAAGATTTCAGGGAAACTGTATCACATTTGTTCAATTTACGTCGCTCCTATTTCAGATAGCGTATTCGGCTAAGCGGCATCTCAAAGCGCATGAAGTGGCGAATAAAATTCACTATTAAACTTCTAGGCTACGGCGAACAGAGACCCGATCAGATCATTTTACATTATGGTTAATAAAAGAATTCAGCGAAATTCTATCACATTTGTTCAATTTATATCGCTCCTATTTCAGATAGCGTATTGGGCTAAGCGGCATCTCAAAGCGCATGAAATGACGAGTAAAACGCACTGTTAACCTTCTAGGGTAGGGCAAGCAGAGACCCGATTAGATCATTTTATATTTTGTTCAATATAAGATTTCAGGGAAATTCTATCACATTTGTTCAATTTACGTCGCTCCTATTTCAGATAGCGTATTGGGCTATGCGGCATCTCAAAGCGCATGAAATGGCGAGTAAAATGCACTATTAAACTTCTAGGGTACGGCAAACAGAGACCCGATTAGATCATTTTATATTATGGTTAATTTAAGAATTCAGCGAAATTCTATCACATTTGTTCAATTTACGTCGCTCCAATTTCAGATAGAGTATTGGGCTAATCGGCATTTCAAAGCGCATGAAATGGCGAGTAAAATGCACTATTAAACTTCTAGGATAAGCCAAACAGAGACCCGATTAGATCATTTTATATTACGGTTAATATAAGAATTCAGCGTAATTCTATCACATTTGTTCAACTTACGTCGCTCCTATTTCAGATAGCATAGTGGGCTAGGCGGCATCTTAAAGCGCGTGCAAGCGCGAGTAAAATGCACTACTAAACTTCTATGATAGGGCAATCAGAGACCCGATTAGATCATTTTATATTTTGTTTAATATAAGATTTCAGGGAAATTCTATCACATTTGTTCAATTTACGTCGCTCCTATTTCAGATAGCGTATTGGGCTATGCGGCATCTCAAAGCGCATGAAATGGCGAATGAAATGGACTATTAAACTTTTAGGCTAGGGCGAACAGAGACCCGATTAGATCATTTTACATTATGGTTAATAAAAGAATTCAGCGAAATTCTATCACATTTGTTCTATTTAAATCGCTCCTATTTCAGATAGCGTACTGGGCTAGGCGGCATCTTAAAGCGCGTGGAAGGGCGAGTAAAATGCACTACTAAACTTCTATGATAGGGCAATCAGAGACCCGATTAGATCATTTTATATTCTGCTTAATATAAGATTTCAGGGAAATTCTATCACATTTGTTCTATTCACGCAGCTCCTATTTCAGATAGCGTACTGGGCTAGGCGCCATCGTAATGCGCGTGGAATGGCCAGTAAAATGCACTATTAAACGTCTATGGTAGGGCAATCAGAGACCCGATTAGATCATTTTATATTTTGGTTAATATACGTATTCATCGAAATTCTATCACATTTGTTCAGTTTACGTCGCTCCTATTTCAGATAGCGTATTGGGCAAAGCGGCATCTCAAAGCGCATGAAATGACGAGTGAAATGCGCTATTAAACTTATAGGGCAAGGCAAACAGAGACCCGATCAGATTATTTTATATTACGGTTAATATAAGAATTCAGTGAAATTCTATTACATTTGTTCAACTTACGTCGCTCGTATTTCAGATAGCGTACTAGGCCAGGCGGCCTCTTGAAGCGGGTGGAATGGCGAGTAAAATGCACTATTAAACTTCTGTGATAGGGCAATCAGAGACACGATTAGATCATTTTATATTTCGGTTAATATAAGAATTCAGCGAAATTCTATCACATTTGTTCAATTTACGTCGCTCCTATTTCAGATAGCGTAGTGGGCTAGGCGCAATCTTAAAGCGCGTGGAATGGCCAGTAAAATGCACTATTAAACTTCTATGATAGGGCAATCAGAGACCCGATAAGATCATTTTATATTTTGTTTAATATAAGATTTCAGGGAAATTCTATCACATTTGCTCAATTTACGTCGCTCCTATTTCAGATAGCGTACTGGGCTAGGCGTCATCTTAAAGCGCGTGGAATGGCCAGTAAAATGCACTATTAAACTTCTATGGTAGGGCAATCAGAGACCCGATTAGATCATTTTATATTTTGGTTAATATACGTATTCAGCGAAATTCTATCACATTTGTTCAGTTTACGTCGCTCCTATTTCAGATAGCGTATTGGGCTAAGCGGCATCTCAAAGCGCATGAAATGACGAGTGAAATGCGCTATTAAACTTATAGGGCAAGGCAAACAGAGACCCGATCAGATTATTTTATATTACGGTTAATATAAGAATTCAGTGAAATTCTATTACATTTGTTCAACTTACGTCGCTCGTATTTCAGATAGCGTACTAGGCTAGGCGGCCTCTTAAAGCGGGTGGAATGGCGAGTAAAATGCACTATTAAACTTCTGTGATAGGGCAATCAGAGACACGATTAGATCATTTTATATTTCGGTTAATATAAGAATTCAGCGAAATTCTATCACATTTGTTCAATTTACGTCGCTCCTGTTTCAGATAGCGTAGTGGGCTAGGCGCAATCTTAAAGCGCGTGGAATGGCCAGTAAAATGCACTATTAAACTTCTATGATAGGGCAATCAGAGACCCGATTAGATCATTTTATATTTTGTTTAATATAAGATTTCAGGGAAATTCTATCACATTTGCTCAATTTACGTCGCTCCTATTTCAGATAGCGTACTGGGCTAGGCGCCATCTTAAAGCGCGTGGAATGGCCAGTAAAATGCACTATTAAACTTCTATGGTAGGGCAATCAGAGACCCGATTAGATCATTTTATATTTTGGTTAATATAAGTATTCAGCGAAATTCTAACACATTTGTTCAGTTTACGTCGCTCCTATTTCAGATAGCGTATTGGGCTAAGCGGCATCTCAAAGCGCATGAAATGACGAGTGAAATGCACTATTAAACTTCTAGGGTAGGGCGAACAGAGCCCCGATTAGATCATTTTACATTAAGGTTAATATAAGAATTCCGGGAAATTCTATCACATTTCTTCAAATTACGTCGCTCCTATTTCAGATAGCGTATTGGGCTAAGCGGCACCTCAAAGCGCACGAAATGACGAGTGAAATGCACTATTATACTTCTAGGGTTGGGCGAACAGAGACCCAATGAGATCATTTTACATTAAGGTGAATATAAGAATTCAGGGAAATTCTAACACATTTGTTCAGTTTACGTCGCTCCTATTTCAGATAGCGTACTGGGCTAGGCGGCATCTTAAAGCGCGTGGAATGGCGAGTAAAATGCACTACTAATCTTCTATGATAGGGCAATCAGAGACCCGATTAGATCATTTTATATTTTGTTTAATATAAGATTTCAGGGAAATTCTATCACATTTGTTCAACTTACGTCGCTCCTATTTTACATAGCGTACAGGGCTAGGCGGCATCTCAAAGCGCATGAAATGGCGAGAAAAATGCACTATTATCTTCTAGGATAAGGCAAACAGAGACCCGATCAGATCATTTTATATTACGGTTAATATAAGAATTCAGCGTAATTCTATCACATTTGTTCAATTTACGTCGCTCCTATTTCAGATAGCGTATTGGTCTAAGCGGCATCTCAAAGCGCATGAAATGACGAGTGAAATGCACTATTAAACTTCTAGGGTAGGGCGAACAGAGACCCGATTAGATCATTTTACATTAATGTTAATATAAGAATTCAGGGAAATTCTATCACATTCGTTGAATTTACGTCGCTCATATTTCAGATAGCGTATTGGGATAAGAGGCATCTCAAAGCGCAAGAAATTGCGAGTAAAATGCACTATTAAACTTGTAGGGTAGAGCGAACAGAGTCCCGATTAGATCATTTTATATTACGGTTAATATAAGAACTCAGCGTAATTCTATCACATCTGTTCAACTTACGTCGCTCCTATTTCAGATAGCGTATTGGGCTAAGCGGCATCTCAAAGCGAATGCAATGGCGAGTGAAATGCACTATTAGACTTCTATGGTAGGGCGAACAGAGACCCGATTAGATCATTTTACATTAAGGTTAATATAAGAATTCACGGAAATTCTATCACATTTGTTCAATTTATGTCGCTCCTATTTCAGATAGCGTACTGGGCTGGGCGGCATCTTAAAGCGCGTGGAATGGCGACTAAAATGCACTATTAAACTTCTGGGGTAGAGCAAACAGAGACCCGATTAGATCATTTTATATTATGGTTAATTTAAGAATTCAGCGAAATTCTATCACACTTGTTCAATTTACGTCGCTCCTAATTCAGATAGTCTATTAGGCTAAGCGGCATTTCAAAGCGCATGAAATGGCGAGTAAAATGCACTATTAAACTTCTAGGATAAGGCAAACAGAGACCCGATTAGATCATTTTATATTACGGTTAATATAAGAATTCGGCGTAATTCTATCACATTTGTTCAACTTACGTCGCTCCTATTTCTGATAGCGTATTGGGCTAAGCGGCATCTCAAAGCGAATGAAATGGCGAGTAAAATGCACTATTAAACTTCTAGGGTAGGGCAAACAGAGACCCGATTAGATCATTTTACATTATTGTTAATAAAAGAATTCAGCGCAATTCTATCACATTTGTTCAATTTACGTCGCTCCTATTTCGGATAGCGTACTGGGCTTGGCGGCATCCTAAGGCGCGTAGCGTGGCGAGTACAATGCACTATTAATCTTCTATGATAGGGCAATCAGAGACCCGATTAGATCATTTTATATTTTGGTTAATATAAGAATTCAGCGAAATTCTATCACATTTGTTCAATTTACGTTGCTCCTATTTCAGATAGCGTATTGGGCTAAGCGGCATCTCAAAGCGCATGAAATGGCGAGTAAAATGCACTATTAAACTTCTAGGGTAGGGCAAACAGAGACCCGATTAGATCATTTTATATTATGGTTAATTTAAGAATTCAGCAAAATTCTATCACATTTGTTCAATTTACGTCGCTCCTATTTCAGATAGCTTATTCGGCTAAGCGGCATCTCCAAGCGCATGAAATGGCGAATAAAATGCACTCTTAAACTTCTAGGCAAGGGCGAACAGAGACCCGATCAGATCATTTTACGTTATGGTTAATAAAAGAATTCAGCGAAATTCTATCACATTTGTTCAACTTACGTCGCTCCTATTTCAGATAGCGTATTGGGCTAAGCGGCATCTCAAAGCGCATGAAATGGCGAGTAAAATGCAATACTAAACTTCTAGGATAAGGCAAACAGAGACCCGATTAGATCATTTTATATTACGGTTAGTATATGAATTCAGCGTAATTCTATCACATTTGTTCAACTTACGTCGCTCCTATTTTAGATAGCGTACAGGGCTAGGCGGCATCTTAAAGCGCGTGGAATGGTGAGTAAAATGCACTACTAAACTTCTATCATGGGGCAATCAGAGACCCGATTAGATCATTTTATATTTTGTTCAATATAAGATTTCAGGGAAATTCTATCACATTTGTTCAATTTACGTCGCTCCTATTTCAGATAGCGTATTGGGCTAAGCGGCATCTCAAAGCGCATGAAATGGCGAGTGAAATGCGCTATTAGACTTCTATGGTAGGGTGAACAGAGACCCGATTAGATCATTTTACATTAAGGTTAATATAAGAATTCAGGGAAATTCTATCACATTTGTTCAATTTACGTCGCTCCTATTCCAGACAGCGTATTGGGCTATGCGGCAGCTTAAAGCACATGAAATGGCGAGTATAATGCACTATCAAACTTCTATGATAGGGCAAACAGAGGCCCGATTACATCATTTTATATTACGGTTAATATAAGAATTCAGCGTAATTCTATCACATTTGTTCAACTTACGTAGCTCCTATTTCAGATACCGTACTGGGCTAGGCGGCATCATAAAGCGCGTGGAATGGCGAGCAAAATGCACTACTAAACTTCTATGATAGGGCAACCAGAGACCCGATTAGATCATTTTATATTTTGTTTAATATAAGATTTCAGGGAAATTCTATCGCATTTGTTCAATTTACGTCGCTCCTATTTCAGATAGCGTATTGGGCTAAGCGGCAGCTCAAAGCGCATGGAATTACGAGTGAAATGCACTATTAAACTTCTAGGGAAGGGCAAACAGTGACGCGATTAGATCATTTTATATTATGGTTAATTTAAGAATACAGCAAAATTCTATCACATTTGCTCAATTTACGTCGCTCCTATTTCAGATAGCGTATTGGGCTAAGCGGTATCTCAAAGCGCATGAAATGGCGAGTAAAATGCAATACTAAACTTCTAGGATAAGGCAAACAGAGACCCGATTAGATTATTTTATATTACGGTTAATAAAAGAATTCAGCGTAATTCTATCACATTTGTTCAACTTACGTCGCTGCTAATTTAGATAGCGTACTGGGCTAGGCGGTATCTTAAAGCGCGTGGAATGGCGAGTAAAATGCACTGCTAAACTTCTATGATAGGGCAATCAGAGACCCGATTAGATCATTTTATATTTTGTTTAATATAAGATTTCAGGGAAATTCTATCACATTTGTTCAATTTACGTCGCTCCTATTTCAGATAGCGTATTGGGCTAAGCGGCAGCTCAAAGCGCATGAAATGGCGAGTAAAATGCAATATTAAGCTTCTAGGGTAGGGCAAGCAGACACCCGATTAGATCATTTTATATTATGGTTAATTTAAGAATTCAGCAAAATTCTGTCACATTTGTTCAATTTACGTCGCTCCTATTTCAGATAGCGTATTGGGCAAAGCGGCATCTCAAAGCGTATGAAATGGCGAATAAAATGCACTATTAAAGTTCTAGGCTAGGGCGAACAGAGATCCGATTAGATCATTTTACATTATGGTTAATAAAAGAGTTCAGCGAAATTCTATCACATTTGTTCAACTTATATCGCTCCTATTTCAGATAGCGTATTGGGCTAAGCGGCATGTCAAAGCGCATGAAATGGCGAGTAAAATGCGCTATTAAACTTCTAGGATAAGGCAAACAGCGACCCGATTAGATCATTTTATTTTACGGTTAATATAAGAATGCGGCGTAATTCTATCACATTCGTTCAATTTACGTCGCTCCTATTTCAGATAGCGTATTGGGCAAAGCGGCATCTCAAAGCGCATGAAATGACGAGTAAAATGCACTATTAAACTTCTAGGGTAGGGCAAGCAGAGATTCGATTAGATCATTTTATATTATGGTTAATTTAAGAATTCAACAAAATTCTATCACATTCGTTAAATTTACGTCGCTCCTATTTCAGATAGCGTATTGGTCTAAGCGGCATCTCAAAGCGCATGAAATGGCGAGTGAAATGCACTATATGACTTCTATGGTTGGGCGAACAGAGACCCGATTAGATCATTTTACGTTGAGGTTAATATAAGAATTCACAGAAATTCTATCACATTTGTTCAATTTACGTCGCTCCTATTTCAGATAGCGTATTGGGCTATGCGGCATCTCAAAGCGCATGAAGTGGCGAGTAAAATGCACTACTAAACTTCTATGATAGGGCAACCAGAGACCCGATTAGATCATTTTATATTTTGTTTAATATAAGATTTCAGGGAAGTTCTATCGCATTTGTTCAATTTACGTCGCTCTTATTTCAGATAGCGTATTGGGCTAAGCGGCAGCTCAAAGCGCATGAAATGGCGAGTAAAATGCAATATTAAGCTTCTAGGGTAGGGCAAGCAGACACCCGATTAGATCATTTTATATATTGGTTAATATAAAAATTCAACGAAATTCTATCACATTTGTAAAATTTACGTCGCTCCTATTACAGATAGCTTATTGGGCTTGGCGGCATCTCAAAGCGCATGGAATGACGAGTGAAATGCACTATTAAACTTCTAGGGAAGGGCAAACAGTGACGCGATTAGATCATTTTATATTATGGTTAATTTAAGAATTCAGCAAAATTCTATCACATTTGCTCAATTTACGTCGCTCCTATTTCAGATAGCGTATTGGGCTAAGCGGTATCTCAAAGCGCATGAAATGGCGAGTAAAATGCAATACTAAACTTCTAGGATACGGGAAACAGAGACCCGATTAGATTATTTTATATTACGGTTAATAAAAGAATTCAGCGTAATTCTATCACATTTGTTCAACTTACGTCGCTGCTAATTTAGATAGCGTACTGGGCTAGGCGGTATCTTAAAGCGCGTGGAATGGCGAGTAAAATGCACTGCTAAACTTCTATGATAGGGCAATCAGAGACCCGATTAGATCATTTTATATTTTGTTTAATATAAGATTTCAGGGAAATTCTATCACATTTGTTCAATTTACGTCGCTCCTATTTCAGATAGCGTATTGGGATAAGCGGCAGCTCAAAGCGCATGAAATGGCGAGTAAAATGCAATATTAAGCTTCTAGGGTAGGGCAAGCAGACACCCGATTAGATCATTTTATATTATGGTTAATTTAAGAATTCAGCAAAATTCTGTCACATTTGTTCAATTTACGTCGCTCCTATTTCAGATAGCGTATTGGGCAAAGCGGCATCTCAAAGCGTATGAAATGGCGAATAAAATGCACTATTAAAGTTCTAGGCTAGGGCGAACAGAGATCCGATTAGATCATTTTACATTATGGTTAATAAAAGAGTTCAGCGAAATTCTATCACATTTGTTCAACTTATATCGCTCCTATTTCAGATAGCGTATTAGGCTAAGCGGCATCTCAAAGCGCATGAAATGACGAGTAAAATGCACTATTAAAGCTCTAGGGTACGGCAAACAGAGACCCGATTAGATCATTTTATATTATGGTTAATTTAAGAATTGAGCGAAATTCTATCACATTCGTTCAATTTACGTCGCTCCTATTTCAGATAGCGTATTGGGCAAAGCGGCATCTCAAAGCGCATGAAATGACGAGTAAAATGCACTATTAAACTTCTAGGGTAGGGCAAGCAGAGATTCGATTAGATCATTTTATATTATGGTTAATTTAAGAATTCAACAAAATTCTATCACATTCGTTCAATTTAGGTCGCTCCTATTTCAGATAGCGTATTGGTCTAAGCGGCATCTCAAAGCGCATGAAATGGCGAGTGAAATGCACTATATGACTTCTATGGTAGGGCGAACAGAGACCCGATTAGATCATTTTACGTTGAGGTTAATATAAGAATTCACAGAAATTCTATCACATTTGTTCAATTTACGTCGCTCCTATTTCAGATAGCGTATTGGGCTAAGCGGTATCTCAAAGCGCATGAAATGGCGAGTAAAATGCAATACTAAACTTCTAGGATAAGGCAAACAGAGACCCGATTAGATTATTTTATATTACGGTTAATAAAAGAATTCAGCGTAATTCTATCACATTTGTTCAACTTACGTCGCTGCTAATTTAGATAGCGTACTGGGCTAGGCGGTATCTTAAAGCGCGTGGAATGGCGAGTAAAATGCACTGCTAAACTTCTATGATAGGGCAATCAGAGACCCGATTAGATCATTTTATATTTTGTTTAATATAAGATTTCAGGGAAATTCTATCACATTTGTTCAATTTACGTCGCTCCTATTTCAGATAGCGTATTGGGATAAGCGGCAGCTCAAAGCGCATGAAATGGCGAGTAAAATGCAATATTAAGCTTCTAGGGTAGGGCAAGCAGACACCCGATTAGATCATTTTATATTATGGTTAATTTAAGAATTCAGCAAAATTCTGTCACATTTGTTCAATTTACGTCGCTCCTATTTCAGATAGCGTATTGGGCTATGCGGCATCTCAAAGCGCATGAAATGGCGAGTAAAATGCACTATTAAACTTCTAGGGTAGGGCAAACAGAGACCCGATTAGATCATTTGTTATTATGGTTAATTTAAGAATTCAGCGAAATTCTATCACAATTGTTCAATTTATGTCGCTCCTATTTCAGATAGCGTATTGGGCTAAGCGGCATCTCGAAGCGCATGAAATGGCGAGGAAAATGCACTATTAAACGTCTAGGGTAGGGCAAACAGAGGCCCGATTAGATCATTTTATGTTATGGTTAATTTAAGAATTCAGCAAGATTCTATCACATTTGTTCAATTTACGTCGCTCCTATTTCAGATAGCGTACTGGGCTAGGCGGCAACTTAAAGCGCGTGGAATGGCGAGTAAAACGCACTATTAAACTTCTGTGATAGGGCAATCAGTGTCCCGAGTGGATCATTTTATATTTTGTTTAATATAAGATTTCAGGGAAATTCTATCACATTTGTTCAATTTACGTCGCTCCTATTTCAGATAGCGTATTGGGCTAAGAGGCATCTGAAGGCGCATGAAATGGCGAGTAAAATGCACTATTAATCTTCTGGGGTTGGACAAACAGAGACCCGATTAGATCATTTTATATTATGGTTAATTTAAGATGTCAGCTAAATTTTATCACATCTGTTGAATTTACGTCGCTCCTATTTCAGATAGCGTACTGGGCTAGGCGGCATCTTGAAGCGCGTGGAATGGCGAGTAAAGTGCACTACTAAACTTCTATGGTAGGGCGAACAGAGACCCGATTAGATCATTTCATATTATGGTTAATTTAAGAATTCAGCAAAATTCGATCACTCTTGTTCAATTTACGTCGCTCGCATTTCAGATAGCGTACTGGGCTAGGCGGCATCTTAATGCGCGTGGAATGGCGAGTAAAATGCTCTATTAAACTTCTAGGCTAGGGCGAACAGAGACCAGATTAGATCATTTTACATTCTGGTTAATAAAATAATTCAGCGAAATTCTATCACCTTTGTTCAACTTTCGTCGCTCCTATTTCAGATAGCGTATTGGGCTAAGCCGCATCTCAAAGCGCATGAAATGGCGAGTAAAATGCACTATTAAACTTCTAGGGTAGGGCAAACAGAGACCCGATTAGATCATTTTATATTATGGTTAATTTAAGAATTCAGCAAAATTCTGTCACATTTGTTCAATTTACGTCGCTCCTATTCCGGATAGGGTACTGGGCGAGGCGGCATCCTAAAGCGCGTGGAGTGGCGAGTAAAATGTACTATTAATCTTCTATGATAGGGCAATCAGATACCCGATTAGATCATTTTATATTTTGGTTAATATAAGAATTCAGCGAAATTCTATCACATTTGTTCAATTTACGTCGCTCGTATTTCTGATAGCGTATTGGGCTAAGCGGCATCTCAAAGCGCATGAGATGGCGCGGAAAATGCACTATTAAACGTCTAGGGTAGGGCAAACAGAGACCCGATTAGATCATTTTATGTTATGGTTAATTTAAGAATTCAGCAAAATTCTATCACATTTGTTCAATTTACGTCGCTCCTATTTCGGATAGCGTACTGGGCTAGGCGGCAACATAAAGCGCGTGGAATGGCGAGTAAAATGCACTATTAAACTTCTATGATAGGGCAATCAGTGACCCGAGTAGATCATTTTATATTTTGTTTAATACAAGATTTCAGGGAAATTCTATCACATTTGTTCAATTTACGTCGCTCCTATCTCAGATAGCGTATTGGGCTAAGAGGCATTTGAAGGCGCATGAAATGGCGAGTAAAATGCACTATTAAACTTCTAGGGTTGGGCAAACAGAGACCCGATTAGATCATTTTATATTATGGTTAATTTAAGAATTGAGCGAAATTCTATCACATTCGTTCAATTTACGTCGCTCCTATTTCAGATAGCGTACTGGGCTCGGCGGCATCTTAAAGCGCGTGGAATGGCGAGTGAAATGCACTATTAGACTTCTATGGTAGGGCGAACAGAGACCCGATTAGATCATTTTACATTAAGGTTAATATAAGAATTCAGGGAAATTCTATCACATTCGTTCAATTTACGTCGCTCCTATTTCAGATAGCGTATTGGGCAAAGCGGCATCTCAAAGCGCATGAAATGACGAGTAAAATGCACTATTAAACTTCTAGGGTAGGGCAAGCAGAGATCCGATTAGATCATTTTATATTATGGTTAATTTAAGAATTCAACAAAATTCTATCACATTCGTTCAATTTAGGTCGCTCCTATTTCAGATAGCGTATTGGTCTAAGCGGCATCTCAAAGCGCATGAAATGGCGAGTGAAATGCACTATATGACTTCTATGGTAGGGCGAACAGAGACCAGATTAGATCATTTTACATTGAGGTTAATATAAGAGTTCACAGAGATTCTATCACATTTGTTCAATTTACGTCGCTCCTATTTCAGATAGCGTATTGGGCTATGCGGCATCTCAAAGCGCATGAAATGGCGAGTAAAATGCACTGTTAAACTTCTAGGGTAGGGCAAACAGAGACCCGATTAGATCATTTGTTATTATGGTTAATTTAAGAATTCAGCGAAATTCTATCACAATTGTTCAATTTATGTCGCTCCTATTTCAGATAGCGTATTGGGCTAAGCGGCATCTCGAAGCGCATGAAATGGCGAGGAAAATGCACTATTAAACGTCTAGGGTAGGGCAAACAGAGACCCGATTAGATCATTTTATGTTATGGTTAATTTAAGAATTCAGCAAAATTCTATCACATTTGTTCAATTTACGTCGCTACTATTTCAGATAGCGTACTGGGCTAGGCGGCAACTTAAAGCGCGTGGAATGGCGAGTAAAACGCACTATTAAACTTCTATGATAGGGCAATCAGTGTCCCGAGTAGATCATTTTATATTTTGTTTAATATAAGATTTCAGGGAAATTCTATCACATTTGTTCAATTTACGTCGCTCCTATTTCAGATAGCGTATTGGGCTAAGAGGCATCTGAAGGCGCATGAAATGGCGAGTAAAATGCACTATTAAACTTCTAGGGTTGGGCAAACAGAGACCCGATTAGATCATTTTATATTATGGTTAATTTAAGATGTCAGCTAAATTTTATCACATCTGTTGAATTTACGTCGCTCCTATTTCAGATAGCGTACTGGGCTAGGCGGCATCTTGAAGCGCGTGGAATGGCGAGTAAAACGCACTATTAAACTTCTATGATAGGGCAATCAGAGACCCGAATAGATCATTTTATATTTTGGTTAATATAAGAATTCAGCGAAATTCTATCACATTTGTTCAATTTACGTCGCTCCTATTTCAGATAGCTTATTGGGCTAAGCGGCATCTCCAAGCGCATGAAATGGCGAATAAAATGCACTCTTAAACTTCTAGGCAAGGGCGAACAGAGGCCCGATCAGATCATTTTACGTTATGGTTAATAAAAGAATTCAGCGAAATTCTATCACATTTGTTCAACTTACGTCGCTCCTATTTCAGATAGCGTATTGGGCTAAGCGGCATCTCAAAGCGCATGAAATGGCGAGTAAAATGCACTATTAGATTTCTATGGTAGGGCGAACAGAGACCCGATTAGATCATTTTATATTATGGTTAATTTAAGAATTCAGCGAAATTCTATCACATTTGTTCAATTTACGTCGCTCTTATTTCAGATAGCGTATTGGGCTAAGCGGCATCTCAAAGCGCGTGAAATGGCGAGTAAAATGCACTATTAAACTTCTAGGATAAGGCAAGCAGAGACCCGATTAGATCATTTTATAATACGGTTAATATAAGAATTCAGCGTAATTCTATCACATTTGTTCAATTTACGTCGCTCCTATTTCAGATAGCGTATTGTGCTAAGCGGCATCTCAAAGCGCATGAAATGGCGAGTGAAATGCGCTATTAGACTTCTATGGTAGGGCGAACAGAGACCCGATTAGATCATTTTACGTTGAGGTTAATATAAGAATTCACAGAAATTCTATCACATTTGTTCAATTTACGTCGCTCCTATTTCAGATAGCGTATTGGGCTATGCGGCATCTCAAAGCGCATGAAGTGGCGAGTAAAATGCACTACTAAACTTCTATGATAGGGCAACCAGAGACCCGATTAGATCATTTTATATTTTGTTTAATATAAGATTTCAGGGAAATTCTATCGCATTTGTTCAATTTACGTCGCTCCTATTTCAGATAGCGTATTGGGCTAAGCGGCAGCTCAAAGCGCATGAAATGGCGAGTAAAATGCAATATTAAGCTTCTAGGGTAGGGCAAGCAGACACCCGATTAGATCATTTTATATATTGGTTAATATAAAAATTCAACGAAATTCTATCACATTTGTAAAATTTACGTCGCTCCTATTACAGATAGCTTATTGGGCTTGGCGGCATCTCAAAGCGCATGGAATGACGAGTGAAATGCACTATTAAACTTCTAGGGAAGGGCAAACAGTGACGCGATTAGATCATTTTATATTATGGTTAATTTAGGAATTCAGCAAAATTCTATCACATTTGCTCAATTTACGTCGCTCCTATTTCAGATAGCGTATTGGGCTAAGCGGTATCTCAAAGCGCATGAAATGGCGAGTAAAATGCAATACTAAACTTCTAGGATAAGGCAAACAGAGACCCGATTAGATTATTTTATATTACGGTTAATAAAAGAATTCAGCGTAATTCTATCACATTTGTTCAACTTACGTCGCTGCTAATTTAGGTAGCGTACTGGGCTAGGCGGTATCTTAAAGCGCGTGGAATGGCGAGTAAAATGCACTGCTAAACTTCTATGATAGGGCAATCAGAGACCCGATTAGATCATTTTATATTTTGTTTAATATAAGATTTCAGGGAAATTCTATCACATTTGTTCAATTTACGTCGCTCCTATTTCAGATAGCGTATTGGGATAAGCGGCAGCTCAAAGCGCATGAAATGGCGAGTGAAATGCACTATATGACTTCTATGGTAGGGCGAACAGAGACCCGATTAGATCATTTTACGTTGAGGTTAATATAAGAATTCACAGAAATTCTATCACATTTGTTCAATTTACGTCGCTCCTATTTCAGATAGCGTATTGGGCTATGCGGCATCTCAAAGCGCATGAAATGGCGAGTAAAATGCACTGTTAAACTTCTAGGGTAGGGCAAACAGAGACCCGATTAGATCATTTGTTATTATGGTTAATTTAAGAATTCAGCGAAATTCTATCACAATTGTTCAATTTATGTCGCTCCTATTTCAGATAGCGTATTGGGCTAAGCGACATCTCGAAGCGCATGAAATGGCGAGGAAAATGCACTATTAAACGTCTAGGGTAGGGCAAACAGAGGCCCGATTAGATCATTTTATGTTATGGTTAATTTAAGAATTCAGCAAAATTCTATCACATTTGTTCAATTTACGTCGCTCCTATTTCAGATAGCGTACTGGGGTAGGCGGCAACTTAAAGCGCGTGGAATGGCGAGTAAAACGCACTATTAAACTTCTGTGATAGGGCAATCAGTGTCCCGAGTGGATCATTTTATATTTTGTTTAATATAAGATTTCAGGGAAATTCTATCACATTTGTTCAATTTACGTCGCTCCTATTTCAGATAGCGTATTGGGCTAAGCGGTATCTCAAAGCGCATGAAATGGCGAGTAAAATGCAATACTAAACTTCTAGGATAAGGCAAACAGAGACCCGATTAGATTATTTTATATTACGGTTAATAAAAGAATTCAGCGTAATTCTATCACATTTGTTCAACTTACGTCGCTGCTAATTTAGATAGCGTACTGGGCTAGGCGGTATCTTAAAGCGCGTGGAATGGCGAGTAAAATGCACTGCTAAACTTCTATGATAGGGCAATCAGAGACCCGATTAGATCATTTTATATTTTGTTTAATATAAGATTTCAGGGAAATTCTATCACATTTGTTCAATTTACGTCGCTCCTATTTCAGATAGCGTATTGGGATAAGCGGCAGCTCAAAGCGCATGAAATGGCGAGTAAAATGCAATATTAAGCTTCTAGGGTAGGGCAAGCAGACACCCGATTAGATCATTTTATATTATGGTTAATTTAAGAATTCAGCAAAATTCTGTCACATTTGTTCAATTTACGTCGCTCCTATTTCAGATAGCGTATTGGGCTATGCGGCATCTCAAATCGCATGAAATGGCGAGTAAAATGCACTGTTAAACTTCTAGGGTAGGGCAAACAGAGACCCGATTAGATCATTTGTTATTATGGTTAATTTAAGAATTCAGCGAAATTCTATCACAATTGTTCAATTTATGTCGCTCCTATTTCAGATAGCGTATTGGGCTAAGCGGCATCTCGAAGCGCATGAAATGGCGAGGAAAATGCACTATTAAACGTCTAGGGTAGGGCAAACAGAGGCCCGATTAGATCATTTTATGTTATGGTTAATTTAAGAATTCAGCAAAATTCTATCACATTTGTTCAATTTACGTCGCTCCTATTTCAGATAGCGTACTGGGCTAGGCGGCAACTTAAAGCGCGTGGAATGGCGAGTAAAACGCACTATTAAACTTCTGTGATAGGGCAATCAGTGTCCCGAGTGGATCATTTTATATTTTGTTTAATATAAGATTTCAGGGAAATTCTATCACATTTGTTCAATTTACGTCGCTCCTATTTCAGATAGCGTATTGGGCTAAGAGGCATCTGAAGGCGCATGAAATGGCGAGTAAAATGCACTATTAAACTTCTAGGGTTGGACAAACAGAGACCCGATTAGATCATTTTATATTATGGTTAATTTAAGATGTCAGCTAAATTTTATCACATCTGTTGAATTTACGTCGCTCCTATTTCAGATAGCGTACTGGGCTAGGCGGCATCTTGAAGCGCGTGGAATGGCGAGTAAAACGCACTATTAAACTTCTATGATAGGGCAATCAGAGACCCGAATAGATCATTTTATATTTTGGTTAATATAAGAATTCAGCGAAATTCTATCACATTTGTTCAATTTACGTCGCTCCTATTTCAGATAGCTTATTGGGCTAAGCGGCATCTCCAAGCGCATGAAATGGCGAATAAAATGCACTCTTAAACTTCTAGGCAAGGGCGAACAGAGGCCCGATCAGATCATTTTACGTTATGGTTAATAAAAGAATTCAGCGAAATTCTATCACATTTGTTCAACTTACGTCGCTCCTATTTCAGATAGCGTATTGGGCTAAGCGGCATCTCAAAGCGCATGAAATGGCGAGTAAAATGCACTATTAGATTTCTATGGTAGGGCGAACAGAGACCCGATTAGATCATTTTATATTATGGTTAATATAAGAATTCAGTGAAATTCTATCACATTTGTCAATTTACGTCGCTCCTATTTCAAATAGCGTATTGGGCTCAGCGGCATCTCAAAGCGCATGAAATGGCGAGCAAAATGCACTATTAAACTTCTAGGGTAGGGCAAGCAGAGACCCGATTAGATCATTTTATGTTATGGTTAATTTAAGAATATAGCGAAATTCTATCACATTTGTTCAACTTACGTCGCTCCTATTTCAAATAGCGTATTAAGCTAAGTGGCATCTCAAAGCGCATGAAATGGCGAGTAAAATGCACTATTAAACTTCTAGGATAAGGCAAGCAGAGACCCGATTAGATCATTTTATAATACGGTTAATATAAGAATTCAGCGTAATTCTATCACATTTGTTCAATTTACGTCGCTCCTATTTCAGATAGCGTATTGTGCTAAGCGGCATCTCAAAGCGCATGAAATGGCGAGTGAAATGCGCTATTAGACTTCTATGGTAGGGCGAACAGAGACCCGATTAGATCATTTTACATTAAGGTTAATATAAGAATTCAGGGAAATTCTATCACATTTGTTCAATTTACGTCGCTCCTATTCCAGACAGCGTGTTGGGCTATGCGGCAGCTTAAAGCACATGAAATGGCGAGTATAATGCACTATCAAACTTCTATGATAGGGCAAACAGAGGCCCGATTACATCATTTTATATTACGGTTAATATAAGAATTCAGCGTAATTCTATCACATTTGTTCAACTTACGTAGCTCCTATTTCAGATACCGTACTGGGCTAGGCGGCATCATAAAGCGCGTGGAATGGCGAGTAAAATGCACTACTAAACTTCTATGATAGGGCAACCAGAGACCCGATTAGATCATTTTATATTTTGTTTAATATAAGATTTCAGGGAAATTCTATCGCATTTGTTCAATTTACGTCGCTCCTATTTCAGATAGCGTATTGGCCTAAGCGGCAGCTCAAAGCGCATGAAATGGCGAGTAAAATGCAATATTAAGCTTCTAGGGTAGGGCAAGCAGACACCCGATTAGATCATTTTATATATTGGTTAATATAAAAATTCAACGAAATTCTATCACATTTGTAAAATTTACGTCGCTCCTATTACAGATAGCTTATTGGGCTTGGCGGCATCTCAAAGCGCATGGAATGACGAGTGAAATGCACTATTAAACTTCTAGGGAAGGGCAAACAGTGACGCGATTAGATCATTTTATATTATGGTTCATTTAAGAATTCAGCAAAATTCTATCACATTTGCTCAATTTACGTCGCTCCTATTTCAGATAGCGTATTGGGCTAAGCGGTATCTCAAAGCGCATGAAATGGCGAGTAAAATGCAATACTAAACTTCTAGGATAAGGCAAACAGAGACCCGATTAGATTATTTTATATTACGGTTAATAAAAGAATTCAGCGTAATTCTATCACATTTGTTCAACTTACGTCGCTGCTAATTTAGGTAGCGTACTGGGCTAGGCGGTATCTTAAAGCGCGTGGAATGGCGAGTAAAATGCACTGCTAAACTTCTATGATAGGGCAATCAGAGACCCGATTAGATCATTTTATATTTTGTTTAATATAAGATTTCAGGGAAATTCTATCACATTTGTTCAATTTACGTCGCTACTATTTCAGATAGCGTATTGGGCTAAGCGGCAGCTCAAAGCGCATGAAATGGCGAGTAAAATGCAATATTAAGCTTCTAGGGTAGGGCAAGCAGACACCCGATTAGATCATTTTATATTATGGTTAATTTAAGAATTCAGCAAAATTCTGTCACATTTGTTCAATTTACGTCGCTCCTATTTCAGATAGCGTATTGGGCTATGCGGCATCTCAAAGCGCATGAAATGGCGAGTAAAATGCACTGTTAAACTTCTAGGGTAGGGCAAACAGAGACCCGATTAGATCATTTGTTATTATGGTTAATTTAAGAATTCAGCGAAATTCTATCACAATTGTTCAATTTATGTCGCTCCTTTTTCAGATAGCGTATTGGGCTAAGCGGCATCTCGAAGCGCATGAAATGGCGAGGAAAATGCACTATTAAACGTCTAGGGTAGGGCAAACAGAGGCCCGATTAGATCATTTTATGTTATGGTTAATTTAAGAATTCAGCAAAATTCTATCACATTTGTTCAATTTACGTCGCTCCTATTTCAGATAGCGTACTGGGCTAGGCGGCAACTTAAAGCGCGTGGAATGGCGAGTAAAACGCACTATTAAACTTCTGTGATAGGGCAATCAGTGTCCCGAGTGGATCATTTTATATTTTGTTTAATATAAGATTTCAGGGAAATTCTATCACATTTGTTCAATTTACGTCGCTCCTATTTCAGATAGCGTATTGGGCTAAGAGGCATCTGAAGGCGCATGAAATGGCGAGTAAAATGCACTATTAATCTTCTGGGGTTGGACAAACAGAGACCCGATTAGATCATTTTATATTATGGTTAATTTAAGATGTCAGCTAAATTTTATCACATCTGTTGAATTTACGTCGCTCCTATTTCAGATAGCGTACTGGGCTAGGCGGCATCTTGAAGCGCGTGGAATGGCGAGTAAAGTGCACTACTAAACTTCTATGGTAGGGCGAACAGAGACCCGATTAGATCATTTCATATTATGGTTAATTTAAGAATTCAGCAAAATTCGATCACTCTTGTTCAATTTACGTCGCTCGCATTTCAGATAGCGTACTGGGCTAGGCGGCATCTTAATGCGCGTGGAATGGCGAGTAAAATGCTCTATTAAACTTCTAGGCTAGGGCGAACAGAGACCAGATTAGATCATTTTACATTCTGGTTAATAAAATAATTCAGCGAAATTCTATCACCTTTGTTCAACTTTCGTCGCTCCTATTTCAGATAGCGTATTGGGCTAAGCCGCATCTCAAAGCGCATGAAATGGCGAGTAAAATGCACTATTAAACTTCTAGGGTAGGGCAAACAGAGACCCGATTAGATCATTTTATATTATGGTTAATTTAAGAATTCAGCAAAATTCTGTCACATTTGTTCAATTTACGTCGCTCCTATTCCGGATAGGGTACTGGGCGAGGCGGCATCCTAAAGCGCGTGGAGTGGCGAGTAAAATGTACTATTAATCTTCTATGATAGGGCAATCAGATACCCGATTAGATCATTTTATATTTTGGTTAATATAAGAATTCAGCGAAATTCTATCACATTTGTTCAATTTACGTCGCTCGTATTTCTGATAGCGTATTGGGCTAAGCGGCATCTCAAAGCGCATGAGATGGCGCGGAAAATGCACTATTAAACGTCTAGGGTAGGGCAAACAGAGACCCGATTAGATCATTTTATGTTATGGTTAATTTAAGAATTCAGCAAAATTCTATCACATTTGTTCAATTTACGTCGCTCCTATTTCGGATAGCGTACTGGGCTAGGCGGCAACATAAAGCGCGTGGAATGGCGAGTAAAATGCACTATTAAACTTCTATGATAGGGCAATCAGTGACCCGAGTAGATCATTTTATATTTTGTTTAATATAAGATTTCAGGGAAATTCTATCACATTTGTTCAATTTACGTCGCTCCTATCTCAGATAGCGTATTGGGCTAAGAGGCATTTGAAGGCGCATGAAATGGCGAGTAAAATGCACTATTAAACTTCTAGGGTTGGGCAAACAGAGACCCGATTAGATCATTTTATATTATGGTTAATTTAAGAATTCAGCAAAATTCTGTCACATTTGTTCAATTTACGTCGCTCCTATTTCAGATAGCGTATTGGGCAAAGCGGCATCTCAAAGCGTATGAAATGGCGAATAAAATGCACTATTAAAGTTCTAGGCTAGGGCGAACAGAGATCCGATTAGATCATTTTACATTATGGTTAATAAAAGAGTTCAGCGAAATTCTATCACATTTGTTCAACTTATATCGCTCCTATTTCAGATAGCGTATTAGGCTAAGCGGCATCTCAAAGCGCATGAAATGACGAGTAAAATGCACTATTAAAGCTCTAGGGTACGGCAAACAGAGACCCGATTAGATCATTTTATATTATGGTTAATTTAAGAATTGAGCGAAATTCTATCACATTCGTTCAATTTACGTCGCTCCTATTTCAGATAGCGTACTGGGCTCGGCGGCATCTTAAAGCGCGTGGAATGGCGAGTGAAATGCACTATTAGACTTCTATGGTAGGGCGAACAGAGACCCGATTAGATCATTTTACATTAAGGTTAATATAAGAATTCAGGGAAATTCTATCACATTCGTTCAATTTACGTCGCTCCTATTTCAGATAGCTTATTGGGCTAAGCGGCATCTCCAAGCGCATGAAATGGCGAATAAAATGCACTCTTAAACTTCTAGGCAAGGGCGAACAGAGGCCCGATCAGATCATTTTACGTTATGGTTAATAAAAGAATTCAGCGAAATTCTATCACATTTGTTCAACTTACGTCGCTCCTATTTCAGATAGCGTATTGGGCTAAGCGGCATCTCAAAGCGCATGAAATGGCGAGTAAAATGCACTATTAGATTTCTATGGTAGGGCGAACAGAGACCCGATTAGATCATTTTATATTATGGTTAATTTAAGAATTCAGCGAAATTCTATCACATTTGTTCAATTTACGTCGCTCTTATTTCAGATAGCGTATTGGGCTAAGCGGCATCTCAAAGCGCGTGAAATGGCGAGTAAAATGCACTATTAAACTTCTAGGATAAGGCAAGCAGAGACCCGATTAGATCATTTTATAATACGGTTAATATAAGAATTCAGCGTAATTCTATCACATTTGTTCAATTTACGTCGCTCCTATTTCAGATAGCGTATTGTGCTAAGCGGCATCTCAAAGCGCATGAAATGGCGAGTGAAATGCGCTATTAGACTTCTATGGTAGGGCGAACAGAGACCCGATTAGATCATTTTACATTAAGGTTAATATAAGAATTCAGGGAAATTCTATCACATTTGTTCAATTTACGTCGCTCCTATTCCAGACAGCGTATTGGGCTATGCGGCAGCTTAAAGCACATGAAATGGCGAGTATAATGCACTATCAAACTTCTATGATAGGGCAAACAGAGGCCCGATTACATCATTTTATATTACGGTTAATATAAGAATTCAGCGTAATTCTATCACATTTGTTCAACTTACGTAGCTCCTATTTCAGATACCGTACTGGGCTAGGCGGCATCATAAAGCGCGTGGAATGGCGAGTAAAATGCACTACTAAACTTCTATGATAGGGCAACCAGAGACCCGATTAGATCATTTTATATTTTGTTTAATATAAGGTTTCAGGGAAATTCTATCGCATTTGTTCAATTTACGTCGCTCCTATTTCAGATAGCGTATTGGCCTAAGCGGCAGCTCAAAGCGCATGAAATGGCGAGTAAAATGCAATATTAAGCTTCTAGGGTAGGGCAAGCAGACACCCGATTAGATCATTTTATATATTGGTTAATATAAAAATTCAACGAAATTCTATCACATTTGTAAAATTTACGTCGCTCCTATTACAGATAGCTTATTGGGCTTGGCGGCATCTCAAAGCGCATGGAATGACGAGTGAAATGCACTATTAAACTTCTAGGGAAGGGCAAACAGTGACGCGATTAGATCATTTTATATTATGGTTCATTTAAGAATTCAGCAAAATTCTATCACATTTGCTCAATTTACGTCGCTCCTATTTCAGATAGCGTATTGGGTTAAGCGGTATCTCAAAGCGCATGAAATGGCGAGTAAAATGCAATACTAAACTTCTAGGATAAGGCAAACAGAGACCCGATTAGATTATTTTATATTACGGTTAATAAAAGAATTCAGCGTAATTCTATCACATTTGTTCAACTTACGTCGCTGCTAATTTAGGTAGCGTACTGGGCTAGGCGGTATCTTAAAGCGCGTGGAATGGCGAGTAAAATGCACTGCTAAACTTCTATGATAGGGCAATCAGAGACCCGATTAGATCATTTTATATTTTGTTTAATATAAGATTTCAGGGAAATTCTATCACATTTGTTCAATTTACGTCGCTACTATTTCAGATAGCGTATTGGGCTAAGCGGCAGCTCAAAGCGCATGAAATGGCGAGTAAAATGCAATATTAAGCTTCTAGGGTAGGGCAAGCAGACACCCGATTAGATCATTTTATATTATGGTTAATTTAAGAATTCAGCAAAATTCTGTCACATTTGTTCAATTTACGTCGCTCCTATTTCAGATAGCGTATTGGGCAAAGCGGCATCTCAAAGCGTATGAAATGGCGAATAAAATGCACTATTAAAGTTCTAGGCTAGGGCGAACAGAGATCCGATTAGATCATTTTACATTATGGTTAATAAAAGAGTTCAGCGAAATTCTATCACATTTGTTCAACTTATATCGCTCCTATTTCAGATAGCGTATTAGGCTAAGCGGCATCTCAAAGCGCATGAAATGACGAGTAAAATGCACTATTAAAGCTCTAGGGTACGGCAAACAGAGACCCGATTAGATCATTTTATATTATGGTTAATTTAAGAATTGAGCGAAATTCTATCACATTCGTTCAATTTACGTCGCTCCTATTTCAGATAGCGTATTGGGCAAAGCGGCATCTCAAAGCGCATGAAATGACGAGTAAAATGCACTATTAAACTTCTAGGGTAGGGCAAGCAGAGATTCGATTAGATCATTTTATATTATGGTTAATTTAAGAATTCAACAAAATTCTATCACATTCGTTCAATTTAGGTCGCTCCTATTTCAGATAGCGTATTGGTCTAAGCGGCATCTCAAAGCGCATAAAATGGCGAGTGAAATGCACTATATGACTTCTATGGTAGGGCGAACAGAGACCCGATTAGATCATTTTACGTTGAGGTTAATATAAGAATTCACAGAAATTCTATCACATTTGTTCAATTTACGTCGCTCCTATTTCAGATAGCGTATTGGGCTAAGCGGCATCTCAAAGCGCATGAAGTGGCGAGTAAAATGCACTACTAAACTTCTATGATAGGGCAACCAGAGACCCGATTAGATCATTTTATATTTTGTTTAATATAAGATTTCAGGGAAATTCTATCGCATTTGTTCAATTTACGTCGCTCCTATTTCAGATAGCGTATTGGGCTAAGCGGCAGCTCAAAGCGCATGAAATGGCGAGTAAAATGCAATATTAAGCTTCTAGGGTAGGGCAAACAGACACCCGATTAGATCATTTTATATATTGGTTAATATAAAAATTCAACGAAATTCTATCACATTTGTAAAATTTACGTCGCTCCTATTACAGATAGCTTATTGGGCTTGGCGGCATCTCAAAGCGCATGGAATGACGAGTGAAATGCACTATTAAACTTCTAGGGAAGGGCAAACAGTGACGCGATTAGATCATTTTATATTATGGTTAATTTAGGAATTCAGCAAAATTCTATCACATTTGCTCAATTTACGTCGCTCCTATTTCAGATAGCGTATTGGGCTAAGCGGTATCTCAAAGCGCATGAAATGGCGAGTAAAATGCAATACTAAACTTCTAGGATAAGGCAAACAGAGACCCGATTAGATTATTTTATATTACGGTTAATAAAAGAATTCAGCGTAATTCTATCACATTTGTTCAACTTACGTCGCTGCTAATTTAGATAGCGTACTGGGCTAGGCGGTATCTTAAAGCGCGTGGAATGGCGAGTAAAATGCACTGCTAAACTTCTATGATAGGGCAATCAGAGACCCGATTAGATCATTTTATATTTTGTTTAATATAAGATTTCAGGGAAATTCTATCACATTTGTTCAATTTACGTCGCTCCTATTTCAGATAGCGTATTGGGATAAGCGGCAGCTCAAAGCGCATGAAATGGCGAGTGAAATGCACTATATGACTTCTATGGTAGGGCGAACAGAGACCCGATTAGATCATTTTACGTTGAGGTTAATATAAGAATTCACAGAAATTCTATCACATTTGTTCAATTTACGTCGCTCCTATTTCAGATAGCGTATTGGGCTATGCGGCATCTCAAAGCGCATGAAATGGCGAGTAAAATGCACTGTTAAACTTCTAGGGTAGGGCAAACAGAGACCCGATTAGATCATTTGTTATTATGGTTAATTTAAGAATTCAGCGAAATTCTATCACAATTGTTCAATTTATGTCGCTCCTATTTCAGATAGCGTATTGGGCTAAGCGGCATCTCGAAGCGCATGAAATGGCGAGGAAAATGCACTATTAAACGTCTAGGGTAGGGCAAACAGAGGCCCGATTAGATCATTTTATGTTATGGTTAATTTAAGAATTCAGCAAAATTCTATCACATTTGTTCAATTTACGTCGCTCCTATTTCAGATAGCGTACTGGGGTAGGCGGCAACTTAAAGCGCGTGGAATGGCGAGTAAAACGCACTATTAAACTTCTGTGATAGGGCAATCAGTGTCCCGAGTGGATCATTTTATATTTTGTTTAATATAAGATTTCAGGGAAATTCTATCACATTTGTTCAATTTACGTCGCTCCTATTTCAGATAGCGTATTGGGCTAAGCGGTATCTCAAAGCGCATGAAATGGCGAGTAAAATGCAATACTAAACTTCTAGGATAAGGCAAACAGAGACCCGATTAGATTATTTTATATTACGGTTAATAAAAGAATTCAGCGTAATTCTATCACATTTGTTCAACTTACGTCGCTGCTAATTTAGATAGCGTACTGGGCTAGGCGGTATCTTAAAGCGCGTGGAATGGCGAGTAAAATGCACTGCTAAACTTCTATGATAGGGCAATCAGAGACCCGATTAGATCATTTTATATTTTGTTTAATATAAGATTTCAGGGAAATTCTATCACATTTGTTCAATTTACGTCGCTCCTATTTCAGATAGCGTATTGGGATAAGCGGCAGCTCAAAGCGCATGAAATGGCCAGTAAAATGCAATATTAAGCTTCTAGGGTAGGGCAAACAGACACCCGATTAGATCATTTTATATTATGGTTAATTTAAGAATTCAGCAAAATTCTGTCACATTTGTTCAATTTACGTCGCTCCTATTTCAGATAGCGTATTGGGCTATGCGGCATCTCAAAGCGCATGAAATGGCGAGTAAAATGCACTATTAAACTTCTAGGGTAGGGCAAACAGAGACCCGATTAGATCATTTGTTATTATGGTTAATTTAAGAATTCAGCGAAATTCTATCACAATTGTTCAATTTATGTCGCTCCTATTTCAGATAGCGTATTGGGCTAAGCGGCATCTCGAAGCGCATGAAATGGCGAGGAAAATGCACTATTAAACGTCTAGGGTAGGGCAAACAGAGGCCCGATTAGATCATTTTATGTTATGGTTAATTTAAGAATTCAGCAAAATTCTATCACATTTGTTCAATTTACGTCGCTCCTATTTCAGATAGCGTACTGGGCTAGGCGGCAACTTAAAGCGCGTGGAATGGCGAGTAAAACGCACTATTAAACTTCTGTGATAGGGCAATCAGTGTCCCGAGTGGATCATTTTATATTTTGTTTAATATAAGATTTCAGGGAAATTCTATCACATTTGTTCAATTTACGTCGCTCCTATTTCAGATAGCGTATTGGGCTAAGAGGCATCTGAAGGCGCATGAAATGGCGAGTAAAATGCACTATTAATCTTCTGGGGTTGGACAAACAGAGACCCGATTAGATCATTTTATATTATGGTTAATTTAAGATGTCAGCTAAATTTTATCACATCTGTTGAATTTACGTCGCTCCTATTTCAGATAGCGTACTGGGCTAGGCGGCATCTTGAAGCGCGTGGAATGGCGAGTAAAGTGCACTACTAAACTTCTATGGTAGGGCGAACAGAGACCCGATTAGATCATTTCATATTATGGTTAATTTAAGAATTCAGCAAAATTCGATCACTCTTGTTCAATTTACGTCGCTCGCATTTCAGATAGCGTACTGGGATAGGCGGCATCTTAATGCGCGTGGAATGGCGAGTAAAATGCTCTATTAAACTTCTAGGCTAGGGCGAACAGAGACCAGATTAGATCATTTTACATTCTGGTTAATAAAATAATTCAGCGAAATTCTATCACCTTTGTTCAACTTTCGTCGCTCCTATTTCAGATAGCGTATTGGGCTAAGCCGCATCTCAAAGCGCATGAAATGGCGAGTAAAATGCACTATTAAACTTCTAGGGTAGGGCAAACAGAGACCCGATTAGATCATTTTATATTATGGTTAATTTAAGAATTCAGCAAAATTCTGTCACATTTGTTCAACTTATATCGCTCCTATTTCAGATAGCGTATTAGGCTAAGCGGCATCTCAAAGCGCATGAAATGACGAGTAAAATGCACTATTAAAGCTCTAGGGTACGGCAAACAGAGACCCGATTAGATCATTTTATATTATGGTTAATTTAAGAATTGAGCGAAATTCTATCACATTCGTTCAATTTACGTCGCTCCTATTTCAGATAGCGTACTGGGCTCGGCGGCATCTTAAAGCGCGTGGAATGGCGAGTGAAATGCACTATTAGACTTCTATGGTAGGGCGAACAGAGACCCGATTAGATCATTTTACATTAAGGTTAATATAAGAATTCAGGGAAATTCTATCACATTTGTTCAATTTACGTCGCTCCTATTCCAGATAGCGTATTGGGCTATGCGGCATCTCAAAGCACATGAAATGGCGAGTAAAATGCACTTTTAAACTTCTAGGGTAGGTCAAACAGAGTCCCGATTAGATCATTTTATATTATGGTTAATTTAAGAATTGAGCGAAATTCTATCACATTCGTTCAATTTACGTCGCTCCTATTTCAGATAGCGTATTGGGCAAAGCGGCATCTCAAAGCGCATGAAATGACGAGTAAAATGCACTATTAAACTTCTAGGGTAGGGCAAGCAGAGATTCGATTAGATCATTTTATATTATGGTTAATTTAAGAATTCAACAAAATTCTATCACATTCGTTCAATTTAGGTCGCTCCTATTTCAGATAGCGTATTGGTCTAAGCGGCATCTCAAAGCGCATGAAATGGCGAGAGAAATGCACTATACGACTTCTATGGTAGGGCGAACAGAGACCCGATTAGATCATTTTACATTGAGGTTAATATAAGAATTCACAGAGATTCTATCACATTTGTTCAATTTACGTCGCTCCTATTTCAGATAGCGTACTGGGCTAGGCGGCAACTTAAAGCGCGTGGAATGGCGAGTAAAACGCACTATTAAACTTCTATGATAGGGCAATCAGTGTCCCGAGTAGATCATTTTATATTTTGTTTAATATAAGATTTCAGGGAAATTCTATCACATTTGTTCAATTTACGTCGCTCCTATTTCAGATAGCGTATTGGGCTAAGAGGCATCTGAAGGCGCATGAAATGGCGAGTAAAATGCACTATTAAACTTCTAGGGTTGGGCAAACAGAGACCCGATTAGATCATTTTATATTATGGTTAATTTAAGATGTCAGCTAAATTTTATCACATCTGTTGAATTTACGTCGCTCCTATTTCAGATAGCGTACTGGGCTAGGCGGCATCTTGAAGCGCGTGGAATGGCGAGTAAAACGCACTATTAAACTTCTATGATAGGGCAATCAGAGACCCGAATAGATCATTTTATATTTTGGTTAATATAAGAATTCAGCGAAATTCTATCACATTTGTTCAATTTACGTCGCTCCTATTTCAGATAGCTTATTGGGCTAAGCGGCATCTCCAAGCGCATGAAATGGCGAATAAAATGCACTCTTAAACTTCTAGGCAAGGGCGAACAGAGGCCCGATCAGATCATTTTACGTTATGGTTAATAAAAGAATTCAGCGAAATTCTATCACATTTGTTCAACTTACGTCGCTCCTATTTCAGATAGCGTATTGGGCTAAGCGGCATCTCAAAGCGCATGAAATGGCGAGTAAAATGCACTATTAGATTTCTATGGTAGGGCGAACAGAGACCCGATTAGATCATTTTATATTATGGTTAATTTAAGAATTCAGCGAAATTCTATCACATTTGTTCAATTTACGTCGCTCTTATTTCAGATAGCGTATTGGGCTAAGCGGCATCTCAAAGCGCGTGAAATGGCGAGTAAAATGCACTATTAAACTTCTAGGATAAGGCAAGCAGAGACCCGATTAGATCATTTTATAATACGGTTAATATAAGAATTCAGCGTAATTCTATCACATTTGTTCAATTTACGTCGCTCCTATTTCAGATAGCGTATTGTGCTAAGCGGCATCTCAAAGCGCATGAAATGGCGAGTGAAATGCGCTATTAGACTTCTATGGTAGGGCGAACAGAGACCCGATTAGATCATTTTACATTAAGGTTAATATAAGAATTCAGGGAAATTCTATCACATTTGTTCAATTTACGTCGCTCCTATTCCAGACAGCGTGTTGGGCTATGCGGCAGCTTAAAGCACATGAAATGGCGAGTATAATGCACTATCAAACTTCTATGATAGGGCAAACAGAGGCCCGATTACATCATTTTATATTACGGTTAATATAAGAATTCAGCGTAATTCTATCACATTTGTTCAACTTACGTAGCTCCTATTTCAGATACCGTACTGGGCTAGGCGGCATCATAAAGCGCGTGGAATGGCGAGTAAAATGCACTACTAAACTTCTATGATAGGGCAACCAGAGACCCGATTAGATCATTTTATATTTTGTTTAATATAAGATTTCAGGGAAATTCTATCGCATTTGTTCAATTTACGTCGCTCCTATTTCAGATAGCGTATTGGCCTAAGCGGCAGCTCAAAGCGCATGAAATGGCGAGTAAAATGCAATATTAAGCTTCTAGGGTAGGGCAAGCAGACACCCGATTAGATCATTTTATATATTGGTTAATATAAAAATTCAACGAAATTCTATCACATTTGTAAAATTTACGTCGCTCCTATTACAGATAGCTTATTGGGCTTGGCGGCATCTCAAAGCGCATGGAATGACGAGTGAAATGCACTATTAAACTTCTAGGGAAGGGCAAACAGTGACGCGATTAGATCATTTTATATTATGGTTCATTTAAGAATTCAGCAAAATTCTATCACATTTGCTCAATTTACGTCGCTCCTATTTCAGATAGCGTATTGGGCTAAGCGGTATCTCAAAGCGCATGAAATGGCGAGTAAAATGCAATACTAAACTTCTAGGATAAGGCAAACAGAGACCCGATTAGATTATTTTATATTACGGTTAATAAAAGAATTCAGCGTAATTCTATCACATTTGTTCAACTTACGTCGCTGCTAATTTAGGTAGCGTACTGGGCTAGGCGGTATCTTAAAGCGCGTGGAATGGCGAGTAAAATGCACTGCTAAACTTCTATGATAGGGCAATCAGAGACCCGATTAGATCATTTTATATTTTGTTTAATATAAGATTTCAGGGAAATTCTATCACATTTGTTCAATTTACGTCGCTACTATTTCAGATAGCGTATTGGGCTAAGCGGCAGCTCAAAGCGCATGAAATGGCGAGTAAAATGCAATATTAAGCTTCTAGGGTAGGGCAAGCAGACACCCGATTAGATCATTTTATATTATGGTTAATTTAAGAATTCAGCAAAATTCTGTCACATTTGTTCAATTTACGTCGCTCCTATTTCAGATAGCGTATTGGGCAAAGCGGCATCTCAAAGCGTATGAAATGGCGAATAAAATGCACTATTAAAGTTCTAGGCTAGGGCGAACAGAGATCCGATTAGATCATTTTACATTATGGTTAATAAAAGAGTTCAGCGAAATTCTATCACATTTGTTCAACTTATATCGCTCCTATTTCAGATAGCGTATTAGGCTAAGCGGCATCTCAAAGCGCATGAAATGACGAGTAAAATGCACTATTAAAGCTCTAGGGTACGGCAAACAGAGACCCGATTAGATCATTTTATATTATGGTTAATTTAAGAATTGAGCGAAATTCTATCACATTCGTTCAATTTACGTCGCTCCTATTTCAGATAGCGTATTGGGCAAAGCGGCATCTCAAAGCGCATGAAATGACGAGTAAAATGCACTATTAAACTTCTAGGGTAGGGCAAGCAGAGATTCGATTAGATCATTTTATATTATGGTTAATTTAAGAATTCAACAAAATTCTATCACATTCGTTCAATTTAGGTCGCTCCTATTTCAGATAGCGTATTGGTCTAAGCGGCATCTCAAAGCGCATAAAATGGCGAGTGAAATGCACTATATGACTTCTATGGTAGGGCGAACAGAGACCCGATTAGATCATTTTACGTTGAGGTTAATATAAGAATTCACAGAAATTCTATCACATTTGTTCAATTTACGTCGCTCCTATTTCAGATAGCGTATTGGGCTATGCGGCATCTCAAAGCGCATGAAGTGGCGAGTAAAATGCACTACTAAACTTCTATGATAGGGCAACCAGAGACCCGATTAGATCATTTTATATTTTGTTTAATATAAGATTTCAGGGAAATTCTATCGCATTTGTTCAATTTACGTCGCTCCTATTTCAGATAGCGTATTGGGCTAAGCGGCAGCTCAAAGCGCATGAAATGGCGAGTAAAATGCAATATTAAGCTTCTAGGGTAGGGCAAGCAGACACCCGATTAGATCATTTTATATATTGGTTAATATAAAAATTCAACGAAATTCTATCACATTTGTAAAATTTACGTCGCTCCTATTACAGATAGCTTATTGGGCTTGGCGGCATCTCAAAGCGCATGGAATGACGAGTGAAATGCACTATTAAACTTCTAGGGAAGGGCAAACAGTGACGCGATTAGATCATTTTATATTATGGTTAATTTAGGAATTCAGCAAAATTCTATCACATTTGCTCAATTTACGTCGCTCCTATTTCAGATAGCGTATTGGGCTAAGCGGTATCTCAAAGCGCATGAAATGGCGAGTAAAATGCAATACTAAACTTCTAGGATAAGGCAAACAGAGACCCGATTAGATTATTTTATATTACGGTTAATAAAAGAATTCAGCGTAATTCTATCACATTTGTTCAACTTACGTCGCTGCTAATTTAGATAGCGTACTGGGCTAGGCGGTATCTTAAAGCGCGTGGAATGGCGAGTAAAATGCACTGCTAAACTTCTATGATAGGGCAATCAGAGACCCGATTAGATCATTTTATATTTTGTTTAATATAAGATTTCAGGGAAATTCTATCACATTTGTTCAATTTACGTCGCTCCTATTTCAGATAGCGTATTGGGATAAGCGGCAGCTCAAAGCGCATGAAATGGCGAGTGAAATGCACTATATGACTTCTATGGTAGGGCGAACAGAGACCCGATTAGATCATTTTAAGTTGAGGTTAATATAAGAATTCACAGAAATTCTATCACATTTGTTCAATTTACGTCGCTCCTATTTCAGATAGCGTATTGGGCTATGCGGCATCTCAAAGCGCATGAAATGGCGAGTAAAATGCACTGTTAAACTTCTAGGGTAGGGCAAACAGAGACCCGATTAGATCATTTGTTATTATGGTTAATTTAAGAATTCAGCGAAATTCTATCACAATTGTTCAATTTATGTCGCTCCCTATTTCAGATAGCGTATTGGGCTAAGCGGCATCTCGAAGCGCATGAAATGGCGAGGAAAATGCACTATTAAACGTCTAGGGTAGGGCAAACAGAGGCCCGATTAGATCATTTTATGTTATGGTTAATTTAAGAATTCAGCAAAATTCTATCACATTTGTTCAATTTACGTCGCTCCTATTTCAGATAGCGTACTGGGGTAGGCGGCAACTTAAAGCGCGTGGAATGGCGAGTAAAACGCACTATTAAACTTCTGTGATAGGGCAATCAGTGTCCCGAGTGGATCATTTTATATTTTGTTTAATATAAGATTTCAGGGAAATTCTATCACATTTGTTCAATTTACGTCGCTCCTATTTCAGATAGCGTATTGGGCTAAGCGGTATCTCAAAGCGCATGAAATGGCGAGTAAAAATGCAATACTAAACTTCTAGGATAAGGCAAACAGAGACCCGATTAGATTATTTTATATTACGGTTAATAAAAGAATTCAGCGTAATTCTATCACATTTGTTCAACTTACGTCGCTGCTAATTTAGATAGCGTACTGGGCTAGGCGGTATCTTAAAGCGCGTGGAATGGCGAGTAAAATGCACTGCTAAACTTCTATGATAGGGCAATCAGAGACCCGATTAGATCATTTTATATTTTGTTTAATATAAGATTTCAGGGAAATTCTATCACATTTGTTCAATTTACGTCGCTCCTATTTCAGATAGCGTATTGGGATAAGCGGCAGCTCAAAGCGCATGAAATGGCGAGTAAAATGCAATATTAAGCTTCTAGGGTAGGGCAAGCAGACACCCGATTAGATCATTTTATATTATGGTTAATTTAAGAATTCAGCAAAATTCTGTCACATTTGTTCAATTTACGTCGCTCCTATTTCAGATAGCGTATTGGGCTATGCGGCATCTCAAAGCGCATGAAATGGCGAGTAAAATGCACTGTTAAACTTCTAGGGTAGGGCAAACAGAGACCCGATTAGATCATTTGTTATTATGGTTAATTTAAGAATTCAGCGAAATTCTATCACAATTGTTCAATTTATGTCGCTCCTATTTCAGATAGCGTATTGGGCTAAGCGGCATCTCGAAGCGCATGAAATGGCGAGTAAAATGCACTATTAAACGTCTAGGGTAGGGCAAACAGAGGCCCGATTAGATCATTTTATGTTATGGTTAATTTAAGAATTCAGCAAAATTCTATCACATTTGTTCAATTTACGTCGCTCCTATTTCAGATAGCGTACTGGGCTAGGCGGCAACTTAAAGCGCGTGGAATGGCGAGTAAAACGCACTATTAAACTTCTGTGATAGGGCAATCAGTGTCCCGAGTGGATCATTTTATATTTTGTTTAATATAAGATTTCAGGGAAATTCTATCACATTTGTTCAATTTACGTCGCTCCTATTTCAGATAGCGTATTGGGCTAAGAGGCATCTGAAGGCGCATGAAATGGCGAGTAAAATGCACTATTAATCTTCTGGGGTTGGACAAACAGAGACCCGATTAGATCATTTTATATTATGGTTAATTTAAGATGTCAGCTAAATTTTATCACATCTGTTGAATTTACGTCGCTCCTATTTCAGATAGCGTACTGGGCTAGGCGGCATCTTGAAGCGCGTGGAATGGCGAGTAAA